>VZTR01000501.1:7997-37059 GCA_013400775.1 Chaetops frenatus | reverse complement strand
TAATAATATTAATAATAATAATAATAATAATAATAATCTAGTTTCTTTCTTCTTCACTCATGTGCACAAAGCGCCTACATCTACTCAGGTTCATTTCTCTGAAGGTATTTGTTGTCTTTCACCTTTCTTTCTGCTGAATTTACCAGGGACCAGAAGCTGGGATTGGTTCTATTCCATGCTGCCATGGTATTGAGGATCTTGGGCAGCACTGGAGGAAGGAAGGCAAACCAGCATAATTCTCTGGCATGCAGGGGTGACAGCTGTTACTGCTGAAGAGTCTGAGTATTAAAAGCAAGCAGATTTTGCACTGCAGACAAAACCAGCACTACACTAATGTGGAACTCTGCAAAGATACAGGGAGTTTGGTTTGGAGCATTTAAGCAAGGATCTAACTTTTTCATTCACTGCATAGATTCAGATTCCTAAAACACCTAATCAATCATTAAACAAAGATCACCTAGATACTTCTCAGTTCTTGACCTCCCTGGTTGCCCTAGGAGACATCCTGACTCAGGGTGTCCCAAAAAATGTAAAAGAAAAATAAAATTTGGGAATTATTAAAAAGAAAACAAAATCCCCAAGAAACTAAATTGTGCTGATTTCATTCATTTACAGTCTTTTTTTTTCTGTTTGTTTTTTGAAGCCTCTTGTAACCTTCTGTTTTGTCACTGCTTGGGAATAAACAACATTTCTGGAGAGAGATCATTTAGGGTGTCATCTAATTCCAGGCCTTCTGTTTTAACAACTGGAAGAGATTTTAAGAAGACATTAAGCAAGTTTTGTGCAAGAATTCATGTCATTATCCCTGTGCTTGGGCAAGGAGGTGCCTTAGGTGGCCTCTAAAACTTCTTCCATCTGCCTTCCTCGATTCTGTGATTTATGGAGCAGTGACTCATTCCTTTGTCCCTCCTGACTGGCTTTAAAACTCCTGATCCTTTTCAGGTTGCTGTGATTTCTACAGCAGACAAGACCTTGCCTTACCCCTTGCACACCTATGCTCCTGCCAGAGTCATGGAAGAGTTCAGCAATGGTCCCTGGGCTTTTGCAGTGCTCAGTATTTGCTTGTGGGAAAAGCAAGTGGAAGAAAAAATAGAAACAATTGAAACAAAACTAACTTTCTAGAAAGTACCCACTGGTTACTTAAGATCTTAAAATCAGATTTTCTTCAGTTCTTAGTTGTGTAGTGGAGCATTTTATCTGTTTTTGAGTGAGCCTCAACCAAGAGTTTGTGTCTCCCTGGCCCAAATGAGAGCTCTGTGAAAACACTAATTTGGTAGAAAAATTGTGTTTATTAGCCAGGTGTAGTGCTTGAGCTAATAACTCATCCTCTCTTTAGAAGATAGCTACTTTACTTCTGCATAGTAACAAATTGAAATAGCGCTATGCTGTTTAACTCTGGATTTTAAAACTCCTTAATTGTAAGAGCCTGAATGAGAGATGCGGGACTCCAGGTGGCTCTTCAAAATGCAGTTTGTTCAGTCCAAAATGGTGTCAGAGCCAGGGTCGTGGGCGACAGAGCCTGTGCCTACAGCTGTCAGCTCCAGCTGCAGGCAGGCCTGGAGACCCTTTGGTTTTGGTTACAATACATTATATACTTTTCTTTGCTGAGCATCTTAACACAGTAGAACCAATCTATACCTTAACTTTTATCTGTAGCCTATCACAACTACTATAATTACCATATTCATGTTAGTATTCTCCAATCACTAAAAGTTAGTACATTACAGTTTAAGCTAGAAGTTGTTTTTCAGTTTCCTTGCAGTGGAAAATTCTGAGACCTTTTTTCTACTTACTACATTTGCTGACTTATTTGCCTGTGCTATCTTTCTGCTTGGTAAAAACATCTTCTTGTTTGAGGTGGGTTTATCCTTTGTTCTAAGTCATAAAAATCCCTTCTAACTAACATACCCTTTGCCTCCTTGGTTATCCGTTAAGACTGGCTCAGCAATTCCTTTATTCTATATCAAACCTTGCTTCCATCTCTTTTCCTTCTTCAGAATCTACATTTGAAAATCTTTCTGCTAAGCATACATATCCGTGAGACTTTCTTGTCATACTTTCATCCTTCCCAACACTTAATATTTTTGGGTTTAGACTTATTGATTCTAAACAGCAGCATTAATCATTTTACAGTGGAGCAAAAGGAAACTTCCAGATTATTTATTTTCCCAGTGACATATGTCAGTTACCTTATGGAGTTTCCAGGCCCCCACAGATGTGATGATTGATTATATTTAGGCAACAGATTTCTTTCAAAACATCACAATGTCAGACATACTCATATTTAAAGGTCCATGTTTTTCCTCATATTTTTCTCTGTAATGTAAATGATTTTCAGTCATGACAGTTGCTTTGATAAGAGCATAACAGCACTTTGGAATATAATTTATGACTTTTTTTTCTTTTTTAAAGACACAACTCACATTTTAATTCCTTTTTTAAGAAAAGAAAATCTCTCTTTTAAGAAAAGAAAAGGTCAGGAGCTGTTTGTCCATTCGCATTTAAAGCAGATGAATATTTTTCTGGTTTAGACAGGTCAATTTATGAGAATCTGACAGAATTTTATTTCTAAATGAGCAATTTTTGTCTTATTTTTATCTGCAATAATACACCTTCTGCAACACAGAGCTTTGATGTCCATATTAATGTGCTGTGGGCTCAGCCCTTGCCTTGCACCCCATGTTCAATAAAGATAACACAAACTTTGTTTATCTCTTTGACTGCAGTTTGTGAAGCTAGGTACCAGCAACAACCTTGCCCCTCTCCTCTTTATGGTTATTCAGATTTACCCTGGAATTTGCAAGCACTCAGGAAGTTGGCCCAATTGCATTTCCTTGGGGCAACCCTTCTCTGCCAGGTGTACCAAAGGTAAGTAACTTTAAAGTGCCTTGGAAATGTCTGTACCAGCGGTAGGTGCACTGCCAGGTGCACATGCACATCTTTCCCTGATTTTGTTTTCTCGTTCTGACTCCAAGAGGGTTGAGAGTGGAAAAATGTTGATACTTTTTTAGGGAGCAAAGACAACACTTTTTAAAGTAGGGATCTCATAAATATTGGAGGGGTACACTGATGAATCTAAACCAAGTAATATGAAAGTGGGTTTTGTTCATTTAAAGTCTTATATGCTCACAAATTTGTAGGTGAAGTCTTACTACACCACCAGTCACTGGGCTGTGGCCCAGCTACATGGAATCTGCTTTTGGTGAGTTAATTAATTTGCTATTCTTACTGATGAGGTCAGAAATGCTAAATAGACCTTACTTTTCTACTTATTTTGGCTGAAGCACAACTTAAAAGCAGCAGTCTATAGCTCTGGTTCTTTGCATTTTTCTGCTTATGGGTTTCTAAGATGACAAATGTGCAGGAGCCTGAGAGAAAGTGCCCTGCTCACACTCTTAACTCAGCTCCTTCTGTGACATACAGGTGGTGTGCTTGTATGTGATCAAATATATGCAGCCATTTCATGAAGGCAATGGGTCATGTAGCTTCTTTCAGGTAAGCCATGTACTCTTAAACCTTCCAGTGTTGAGAGATTTTCTTGTCAAGTAAGTGGAACTTGCATTTAGCAGCAGTCTGAACTAATTTGTGCGCTGCTTAACATTTGTACCAGGCATGACTATAATTTATACTGCCCCTTTTGGTGTCCCTTTCTAAACAGAGCATGGTTGTGATCCTTGTTGTAGTACAGAATATTCCTTCCCATCAGTGGCAGCACCTCCTAATTCTAAGGCACATCTTTACAACTAGATGTGAGCTGAAGGAGGTTGAAGAAGCCAACCTGTACTTAGATGTGGTTGTACCAAGGGATCTGTGTCAGTAACAGCCTCTGGCAGAGCTGTGGGGCATTGTAGCTGGCATAAAGTTGGAGCACTCAGCTGAGTATTGCAGCAGATCTCTGCAAAATGTGGTCAGGAGCAAGATGCAGCTGAGCTCCAACAGTGCTATTTTGCATTGATACGAGCAAAAAAAATGTGGTTGGTATTTACCTTGATACTGTGTTAGGAGAAGTGGCAGACTTCAATATCAGAGAGCCATAGGCATTTCTTTAACCCCATCCTGCCAACTTTCAGCCTCTCTGGTTACTTTTTTCTCAGTTAAAAGAAAGAATGAACCTGCTGAGAAGCCAGATTTCAACCACTGTCTTTCTCTCTTCCTGTAGACAAATGTGGGCTACCTGATCCGTTCACCAAATGTTGCGCCTATTCTATGTGTATGCCAGGGAGAATTGTCTGATGCAACTATTAACAAGTTTTCACATTTCATACAGTTTCCCTCCTGAACAAAGGTATTCCTCCTCACTATAATCTTTCCCTGGCTTCACATTTTGTATTTTCAAGGAAACAGAAGTAAGTGTGTATCTGGCTTTTCTTTTGTTCTCCTGAAAGGAAGAACTGTCAGTTTTTTGTATAACTGCAGTGCTACTTCTGATGCTGCCAGCAAGAAACAGAAAGGTGAACTGAAAGGTACCTGTAGAGTTTAGGTGATCACTGTGAATGGATTTTCTGGTTGAAATGTCACACTGATCTTTTGGGTTAAAGATTTTTCTTCAAGTATGTGATGAGGTCGGATTCCTGCAGGCAGCATTTGTTAAGAACTGCTGTTAACCTGTGCTGCTTCTGCCCAGTTTGCAGAAAGCATACAGGGTCAGAAGTTGCAGTGCAGGACTGTCATGTCATTTAAACAATAAAACAACACTAGTTCTCCCTAGTGTATCACAAGCACTTTCCTCTTACCTCCTGACTCCCTCCCATCCTTTTAGTGTAGTAGATGTTTTTATTTCACTATGCAGTGCTTTCCAAATCTGGCATTGTCACTTGGTAACTACTAAAAAACCTGGAATTTCTAACTCTGCTTCTGGCTTTTCATAAACACATTCTCAGAGACTCTGAGTCACTGTATTCATTATGTTTTTAGCAAATAACATAAATAGGAACTATGGAGTCTTTGTTGTGATACTTATTTTGAAAGGAAAATATAATTAAAGGGAAGAGAAAAAGAAATATTAAGAAAAGGAGAATTTTTCATAAAGTGTATGTGTGCACCTAGTTTTAAACCTAGTCAGTGAGGAAAACTTGTTGTCATTCCTGGTCACAGGTCTGTAGTTATGTTGGTATTTGTGTGTACTTGTACTACAGGAAGAAACTTGCTTTCCATTTCAGTGCTAGAAAAGCAGTTATTGATCACAGAGTGAGTGAGACTTTAGATGATAATAAAATTGAATGATAAAGATAGGCCAAAAGGATATTTTGAGATGAAAGATGAAAATAAGCTTTCAGAAAAGCATCCAATTCTTTTTTCTAGGTAATTTCAAACACTGCCTGGAAATTAATTGTCAGCCATGTCCTGGGCTGCATAAAAATTAGAGTGACTGGAAGATTGAGGGAAGTGGTTCTCCCCCTTTGCTCTCCTTTTGTGAGACCCCACTGGCAGGGTTTCTCTGGTGTCCCAACATGCAGAGGACACGGAAGTGCTGGAGTGAGTCCAGAGGAGGCCACAGGGATGCTCTGAGGGCTGAAGCTCCTCTGTTTTGGACCCATGCTGGGAGAGCTCAGGGTGTTCCTGAAGAAGGCTCCAAAGAGACCTCTGAGCCTCTTCCAGGGCCTAAAGGGGCTCCAGGAGAGCTGGAGAGGAAACTGGGACAAGGGCTGGAGGGACAGGACACAGGGAATGGCTTCCCACTGCCAGAGGGCAAGGATGGATGGGATATTGGGAAGGGATTATTCCCTGTCAGTGTGGTGAGGCCCTGGCACAGGGTGGCCAGAGAAGCTGTGGCTGCCCCTGGATCCCTGGCAGTGTCCAAGGCCAGGTTGGACACGGGCTTGGAGCAGCCTGGGACAGTGGGGGGTGTCCCTGCCCATGGCAGGAGGTGGAATGAGATGGGCTTTAAGGTCCCTTCTAAACCAAACCATTCTGGGATTCCATGTTTCTACATATGAAAATTCTCTAGTTATCTCTTTGAATCAGTATGCACCTAACACCTTTGAAAATTTGGTCTGAAGCCAAAATCAAGTAGATTTATTAAGAACACAAGAGTGCTATAATTTTCTTTATCAGTTCTGCAATGTCTACCTCTAAAGTAATTTTGCAAACAGTGAAAACTTTTAATAGGTCCTTATCTTTCTTTTCCAGTTGATTGTAGAAGACTGACTTTAGGAATGAATTATTATCCATGATGATGAAGATGATGGTGATTATTACTATTATTATCCATTGTTCTGGCCCTCTCATTTGTTTCCTGTGGTGTTATGCAGCCATGTGCATTCCAAAGTAATTATGAGCAATATCTTGTATGCATTCAGTTTTAGTAGAAGGAAAGGAACGAAGGAAAACAGATACAGTGTTTGAAATTCAAACTAGATCCACTCTATTGATCCAGGTAAAACCTGATGATTAAGAACATAGTTCACTGTCCTCTCTCATATTCTGAGTTCTGACTTTATTGCTGGTTTCTAAAATGATATTAGAGACAGAATAATGTCAAAAAAAAAGCTTTTATCATGTTCTGTCTTTCCAAAAAATGAATTGTAAAATTTTGAAGCTTTAGAGTTTTGTATGGTTTCAAGATTGTAAAGTTGTTTGAAAAGTTTTCCTGGAAATGTGTTTATTGAGTATTTTTCCTGGTATAATGTGATGGACCACAAATTCAAAAGTGTATAGGTGTTACTGCTTCAATTTCTTAAAAATTTTCAATGTAGGTTTTCTTTTCTTTTTTTTTTTTTCTTTTTATGAAGCTATTTGTATCATGCAAAAACCCATCACAAGTTTGTACAAGTAGAAGCCAAAATAGACAGAAGCCTTGCTTGAGGGTGTAGATAGGTGTGTGCTGGAAGTAAAAATGCACATTATATCCTTTTATAGTGTAAAATGATAACTATAGATCCATATGTTAGATGTACATTACTTTCTCATGCTGTTAACTTTCTTCTGCCATAGAAATCACAAATGGGTATTCAGCTGAACCATTATAGAATAACATTTTCCTTTTTACCACCTTGTGTTCATGCTGTGTTGGCTCTCTTGGAATCATATTCTATTTGGTCTTTTCCTTGTCCATATTTTATACCTAAAAATAGTGGGAGAGAGAGTAGAGACAGAAGTGAGGGAGGAGTCGGAGCTATGGAACAAGTTACTGGAAAGAAGATATGGAGAAAGCGAGATAAATGAGCTAGAGAGATACAGTTTTAAAATGTATTGAATACAGATGCAGCTGTGATAAAGACTAAATAAAAAGCTGTCACTTAAACTGCCTCAGCAGGCTACAGGTCAGCTCATTTTTTATCTTACATGCGGCAAATTACACCATGCTGGCAATTCTGGAACCATCTGGAACCAACTGTGTGTCTCTGCAGTTTCCCCC
This sequence comes from Chaetops frenatus, assembly GCA_013400775.1. Lineage (NCBI taxonomy): Eukaryota > Metazoa > Chordata > Aves > Passeriformes > Picathartidae > Chaetops > Chaetops frenatus. Next base: position 29,702 of record VZTR01000501.1, on the reverse strand, counting down.
AGGGCCTGAATGACTTTTTGACTTGAGAGTATGATGCCACATGCATAGGTAAGGTTACTCAGCTTGGGTTTGCCATGCTAAAAGCCTTTCCAGGGTTGAGAGGTACCTGAAGGGATTCCAGTGGAGGTACCCAGGTCCCTTTGAACTGGACTGTGTCCTTGTGCTGCTGACTCTGGGCTGGCTTGTCTGAGAAAACACATCCTGAGCTCCTGAGGTACCAGGGCTTGCAATTTGCTGTAAGGAAATCAGTAGTGTTTGCAGGTAGCACAGGACAAAATACCTCTGTATTGCTTCTAGGTTCCAAACCACCTCTTCAAGACAAGTAGTTGGATTAAGAAAAATCTGCTTTAGAATGGGGATGGTTTTAACAGTGCTGGACCTTTGCTGTCTGCAATTCAGAGAAACCATACAAGACCAGTGAAATGTGATTGTGTTTTATGGAAGGAAAGTGTGACAGCTCTCCAGTATTTGCTAGCAGAGGTTATAACTCTCTGAAATGGGCTGTAACAAGCAGATTTGAAGCCTTAATTCTCCCATACGCAAGTTTAAGTGTAGAAGGATAGATACTGTACTTTTTAAAGTCTGGAGATAAGCTGCTGTGCAATTTTATTTTTTTCTCTAATGATTTCTCTCAGGGGGTGTTCAGGGTCTGATGTAGAAGTCACTGCTTGGTGTGACATGGTTTTAGATAATACCTGAATGGCTGGAGTTGGACTTCAGTGGCCCTTGTGGGTCCCATCCGACTCAGGATAGTCTATGATTTTGTAAATTTTCACCATCTTTGAAAGTGGACACATGAAAAACAACTTACAGAATTATATCAATGAATACATCCTATTCTGATTTTATTAACAAGAAAAAAGGAAAAGAAATTGAAACTCAAAGACATAAAATTATTTTTCTTTCTGTTAGTTAAAAGCAATGTTTTACTTAGGGTTTATTCACATGCTGCAATATGTTAAAAGATTAATTCTCTTAAATTAATGTTCAATTCTTAAGTGGTATGATTAAAAAAGTATTGAATGAAGAATCGCTTGACATCCAGGCCTCTCTTTGGATTGTTTGGATATTCAGTACTACCCTATTTCATCCCAGTGTACCTGAAAACTCTCAGATTTCAGATATTTTGCTTGCAAAGTGTATGTTTTCACCTTAAGGGAAAAATTCCCAGTGTTAGTCATGCACTATTGCATCCTAATCAGGAAGAATAGTAAAAGATGTTGTGAGGCATTTTATTTATTTANTAGTACTCCTTAGTGAGGTGTGAAGTGAATAAAAAGCCATGAGTGACTTATTTTCTTTGTGATGCAGTTTTTCCACAAAAAAGAGCATACTTCACAAATGTATGTATGTATATATATATACATATATATATGTTAAGTATGTAAAGAAATGCATATTGCCTTCATAGTGCATGTCTAAGCCATGTGTCAAATTAAACCTTATAGTAAAATATCGTTTTTCATTAGATTAATGCAATTCTGCATTATATCCTGCTATTACGAGAGAAGTGTTCCCTGAAGTAAAAATAAAGGTCATCTTTATTGGTGTTTTGGTAAGGACTTATCAGGCAAAGTTCTCTGAACAAGAGTATGAAATTGATGTCTACCTGACTGAAGAGGGCAGTGGTGCCTAATGTGACAGAATCTCCCTATTTTCAACCAAATGCATTTTATTTTTCACTAGATTTCCTTTGATCGATAACCTGAAATTCTTCTATTACTCTTTTAGAAATGCTTTATGCAATTACACTCCAGAAAATTGTACTTCTGTACATTATCTCATAGAAAATAGCAAGGTTTGAACCACTGATGCATCAGTGTTCCTGAGACTGACTGCAAAGTCTGAAATAACTTTAAAACCCTGCTGATTTTTTATTGTTTTGCTCTATATCAGTTATGGACTTCTACTTTTATTTCTTTAGAATTTTTAACAAAATTTCAAACTGTAAGTGAAACAACTGAAGTAAGTCTAGGCACGCACTATGAAGACTGATGATTTTGTGCCTTTGTTTCTTGAATGCCCAAATATAATTGTCCTGTCTTTTTCCCTTAATATATTTTGATGTAGACACTTAAAACTGTAAGCATTCATAGTCATGAAGCAATTATCAAACTCATAACCAGAAAGAATGAAATATGGAAGGAAAGCTTTTCTTTCTCCCCAGAAGAATACTTAAGATTAGAAGCTCACCTATTGTTAGGAAAGGAAAAAATCAGTAAGAGCAAAGAAAAACACTTTCTCCTAACAGATTATTCTCTTGCTAACATTTTGCTACTTACCAAGTTTGTGTATGAGGCAATTTGCTAGGACTCTTGAGATATTCATTACATTAATTAAGATGTTTTTCTTTGGGTTTTTGTGGAAGTCTTTCAATACATATGCTACTTTTGACCCTAGTGATGCATTTTAACTGTAGTACTAACGAGGTGATGGCATAATATTCCAAATCAATTTGGAAAAAGTTTTTGTCAGATAAGCCAAGTTGGCAACTTCTTTGAAGTTCCTATAATTAAAGCATATATCTTAGCTGAAATTCTGTTTAGTCTGTTGATTATATTTTCAAACAGCTAGCCAAATTGAAAAACACCAGCAAGCCACAAAGAAAAATCTTCACAGATTATGCTAAAACTATTGATGTCTCCATGAAACATTTCTAATTAGCTGGCCTCATAATGAAGTGAAGTTGGAAAGTGCATGGGTTTTGAGAGTGAATGGTCTGTGACTTTTAATTTTACCTTGTGTAGTTTTATCTTTTCTCTGGAGTAAGTGAAATAACCTCACCTGAAAGTGAAGTAATGCATTGAGTGCTGTTCCTCTTGTAGGTTGGCCTGATGATGGCAGGAGAGATCAGAGTTATGGAAGGTGGAAACAGAAATATTCCCTTTGTTTTTAATCTGAAGCTCTGAAGTTTGTGAAGGGAAGTTTCCTAGCCTTTCTGCAGTTTTCTTTCAGGGAGAGTGGATGGTTTATGTTTAAATTCCCCTTGTTTTTTGAAGAACAGATGCCTGTCCTTGCAGAAAAATGGATTGGAAAGGGACTGTTAAAAATGCATGCATCTGGTGGTTGTTTTGCATTGAAACCTACCATACTTTTTCCAAAGTTTTGATGTCAAATCATTTGGGTATCCTGGACTAATTTTCATTATTCCTTTGAAATCACAAATTCAGATAATCAGTGCTTTAACAAGCACTTTGAAAGAAGTATAGCACTTACTCTGTCGTAAAGTAACTTTAGTGTTTTTTGGTGTATGTGTGGTTTTGTTTATTTTTTGATGGACAGTGGATGTGTTCAGTGTACAAAGAAATGGTTACTAAAGAGGAGGATCAGCAAGAAATATGTATGTGTGCAGTCCAGAAAATTCACATTCAGATCACCTGTGATGAGTTTTCCTTTTGAACTGTGTTGTTCTTTTTGTTTTTAGAAGCCAAAGTGAAAATGAATGACTCGATACTTAGAGCTAAAAGTGCACAGCACTTTTAGTCTCTGCTCTGGTAATTATACCCTGATAAAGGACCATTCCTTTAAATAAAGTTTTTGTGCTACTGAAATAGGATTTTACTTCACTATTTAGTAAGAGAGGCCACAGTAGTCACATCAGCTTCATCACCACGGTGGCAGCTAATAACTTGGGACTGAAAATAAAACTCTCCAGTTCTTTATTCAAACTGAACACTTCTGTCCTTGAGCAAGGGAACACAAAATACTTAAATGAAAAAGCCAGATTGGCTTCATCATCAGAGAAACTTTCTTTTCCCTCAGATACTGTGAGACAGTCAAATTTTTGTTTGGATTTTTGTAGTTCCTATAGGGGTAATTGTGTGCTTAGGGCTTGTTCTTGGACTCTCTCTTGCTAGAATCATGTTTAAGCTCTGTTTAAGCTGCTGTAGGATGATGAAGAAAAAGTGCCACCCGATAATGTTTCACGGACTGATACAAAAAGCACATGAAATGTTTGGTGAGTGTTTTGCTATTGCACTTGATCTTGAGGAGGTCTGAGCCAGGTACAAAGAAGGCGTGCAAATGGGTTTTGCTTGCTTTGGTTCTGACCTGCTTTGTTGCTCCTGCATGGGAACTGATTTGAGTTCAATTTTCTCCAAGTTTGGACCAGGATGAGATTATTTTCTCTTTTTCTGAAGAGTCATACTGGCAGATCAAATGCAGGTAGTACCAGAATTGCATATTTAGTAACAAACATAACCAGCTTAAGTTGTAGCACCTCCAGTGTTTTGGTTTGGACACAATGAGAAGAAAAATCCATGAGAGACACTGAACACTGAAAAGTGGTTGATTAGGTTTTTTTTGAATCTTTCTTTTTTTCATTATTAATCTTCCACTGTACCTACTTTCCCGATAGCATTTTTCTTGGCCACTCAACTACTGCTTTATGGGCTTTCAAAACAACTCATATATTAAATTTTCTATATACTTCGGCTTTTTTTAATCATCTGTGATGTGTTTTTGGATAACACATTGTCTGCAATGGGCAACACGCACCAAAATCCCTGTCTTTGATTTCAGATGATCTGTATCTTTGGAACTGGGCCATGGATGAATATTTATTATTTGTAGGAAACCAAGTCAATCAATAAGGCAGGTGGGAATGCCTCAAAAGTCCTGAAACTTTGTGGCAAATTTTGGACAGAATTGTGTTTCCTTTGGCATGGGAAGCACTGGGAGATCAGCCTCTGCACTGGAAACATCTCATCTCTTTGGAGGGCTGAGCCTTCCCTCAAAAAACATCATTTTTCATTGTTGGCATGGCTTCTAATGAGAGAATGATATCAAATGTCTTTGATGGTAGATAGGGAATATATCCTGCTAATCCACTCTAGGAGCAAAACATTTGTGTACTGAGAATTTCTTAATCTCTAGAACTAAGTGAATATATTCAGGGACAGCCAATAACTTAAGCATGCTGACAGAATAAATGTGATCAAGATCAGCTCAAAAGAGGGTTTCTGCCAGTTTTGCCTGATATTCCTAATGGGTATCTATTGAATACATAGTTAGCTGATTGGTGCACCTTGTTCTGCAGTGAGTTTGGGATGTGGAAAAGCAGATGATAATCAAAATTTTGAGTAGTAACCATCATTTCCTTTTAAAATCTGTACTGCTTGATAAGTGAGAAAGAAAATATAAGCCTGTGTCTTTCTGGGGTCCACTGGTTCTCATTGAGCAGCTTGGTGTTTTTCTGAAACCCCTTTGAGTATCTGTCAGATATTTTTCCTCAGAAGCTGAAACCTGCAGTGTCCACAGAGAAAATATAAGGATTTGTACACATCTTCATGGAAAGGTCTGTACTGCTAACCCTTATGATGAAATGATTGGTCCTTGGACATCTTTTTGGATGCTGAATATTCGTCTAATGGATAATCTTTAAATCTTAGCTGATAGATTTTTGACAATATCACTAAGTAATTTACTGTGTTTTATCACTCAGTTATATGAATAAATATATGATTTTAGAATGAAAATCGCATTTTTCACAGTGTTACCTCATTTGAGAGAACCTTAGTAGGATTTAATGGAACCCAGCCCCGTATACTATCTTCAGTTTTAAGTACACAGTAGGAAGATTTGTAAGAAGGTGCCTCCCTTTCTTCATTCTTCATAGACATTTTTCAGAACAGTTATAATGATACTTTTTTCCCCCCCCTCCTCTTTATCCTAGTAAAAAGAAGAATATCAGGGAAAAAGTCAAGCCACAATAAGTCTGATGGCTGGTTTAACTTCATGTCTGTGGGTGAGAACAGGACTGATGTCCCAGCACTTGTTCCTATCCATGCACATGGTGTACTTCTATATACTGTGATTAGGAAATGGTAGTAGTTATTAAATCCAGTTCTTAGGGAATGACAAATTTTGCTATTGCATATGCAATGCAAATTCACAATAAATTCAAAAGCTCTGTATTCACTTCAGCAAGAGCATTTTGGATGTAAAATGTAGGAGCAAATAAACATTTTTTTAAGGATGGAAAAAGAACAACTTTGGGACTGAATTTCCTTCTTTCTAAATATATGTACACCTCAAGTAAATCCATTTGCATCCAAAGCTATGGGAAATTTATAATGTTATTACTTCTGCTTTTCTATACATCTGAGGAATATTTTTTTTTTTCACTTTGACACATAGACATACATAAATGTTCTCATATACGTGGCTTCAAACTGAGAGAGAGTGGATTTAGGTATTGGGTAGGAATTGTTCCCTATGACAGGGAACAGGGAAGACCCTGGCACAGGGTGCCCAGGGAAACTGTGGCTGCCCCTGGATCCCTGGCAGTGTCCAAGACCAGGTTGGACATTGGGGCTTGGAACCCCATTCTGGGGTTCTGTGATATTTATTTATTATTGCAAGGTATATATATGTGCACTCATATAAATAAAGTACCTTGTTAATATTTGTGTAAATCTAACTTGTCCTTCCTAAGTACAAGGGGGACATATATTAGACTTTTTATGAATTATAACCATAATCGAACCCTTTTAAATTTATTCCTGGGTTTTTTCTGTCTCCGTATGTTTTCCCTATATTCCTCTCTTTCAGAGACGTTTTCTTTTTTTGCCACTGCAAGTGCCCCATAAACAAATTTAGTAATTGAAGAAAAGTAGCAGTGATGGGTTTATCATTAGCAATATCAGAATTTGAAAAAAATGTCTATTCAAAAGGAAGTTCATTATTCGGTCTTGTGTTATTAATTTTATCTAACTCACCTATCTGTCGTTTGCTAATCTTGAACTTTATCTTTCATTGAAACACTCTCTCTCTCTTTTTTTTTTTTTTTTTTTTTTTTCTTTTCTTGTTCCCTTTTTTTTCCTTCTGGATTTGAGAAGGATATTGCTGAAATGTCCTTAGTGAAACCTGTCAGCAAATTGTCTTAGGCTTAGATTAGTTTCTTCCTGTCATACCAGAGTCAGAAGTCTCAGACAGGTGCAGCATCTTCTGTGGTGTCTGACCTCCTATGGAGCAAGATCCTAGAACAACATGGGGCACTACAGTAAGGCACCGAAGAGACAGGTCTTTAATTGATTTTATAGTGAATGTTATACTCACTTCCAGGCACTAAGGTGCTTCTCTTATGCACAGCTCTTTAAATCTTCACCTTGGTTAATGGATATTATTTCTGTTATGAATTCNNNGAAGATTCTCTGTGGGCCTTCAGAACATTTTGCTTAGTGTCTTTTGCAGTTTATGGGGTTTATTAAATTATTCCCTAAGAAATGTCCAGGGTCTCTCTGTTTCTGGAACATCCTCTCTACTAGTTACCCTTGGGACTAGATTTGAGCTTTTATATTTGTCTTTTATTTCCCAATATACAGCTGCTGATAGCCTCACATTTGTTTAAGTACTGATCTTTCTTTTCTCATTTTTAAAAGGATCTATTAGAAAGAGCATAAATTTTTTGTTTGTTTGTTTTTAAAAAATAAGGCTAAAAATGCTGAATATTCCACTGCTCTCTAGCCCTGGAGAACTTTTTTCTTCTGTTAGCATAAGTTCATCATAATTTTGAGGTTTTTTTCCTGGGCAGTTGTACATTTTCTACAGGAGCTCAAATGCAATGTGTAAATGTTGTTCTATCCCAGTTATAGTATTCCTGAAAAAGGAAGTGAAAGGGATTATATAATGAAGGTTGAAAATTAATAAGAATGATGGAAGATGAGCCATTCAGTGAATAAATGAATGGAGGAGATGGTTGGAAGGGAAACTAGGATAAAAATGACAAATGAGAGGAAAACGGGGTAAATCAGAATGAAAAAATTCTTGTACCATTGAAAGCCTTCACTTAGAGGCTTAAAATATTCACCTGCCAGATGTTTTTAATAGGTAGGACCTGCTCAACTACAAAAGCTTGGTATGTTCAGAAAAGATACGTGAGACTGAAGTGCTTCTCTTGGGAATTTGGTGTGACTTGGGCACTAAACACAGTGGGAGTTTGAGCTTTAAATCCACCATTGTCCCTGAATTTCTGTTCGTTGTGGGCTTATCTGCAGTTCCTCTGGAGAATTTGGGGTGTGTTTAACAAGAGGAATGATTTCTTAACTTATTAAAGGCATTTCAAAATGCATAACAATTAATAATAGTTAATAAATAAATAAATAAAAAATAAATAAATTTTTCTAACTTAGATGCTCTATAGGCATCCATTAAGACTTGCACCAGTGCTATTTGCAGTGCAGGTACCTTATTATCTACTTTCAGCCTTTTACTTATTAAGAGCTTTTTTTTTTTCCCCTTTAAATACAGTTGTTGCTTCAAAGCTTCTTCCACTGCAGAGGTATGAAGTTTGTCTTAATTTGCTGAGGTTACATTAGTGAACAGTGGAGCTAAGTGGAAATCATATTTTGACAGCGTGTAAGTCTATATTTTTACCCAATTAGAATATTTTTCTGTCTTTTACAACCAGAAGCCCAAGCTCTCCTGCTCTACATGCCCTCATTAACCACCGAGAAGAAAATCAATACATCACAGCAACATTATTAGTAGAGTTTTTTAAAACCAAATAGCTACCAGTTTTGATAAATGTATTTGACTGAGCTGCTGATCTGTTGGAGAAATGACATTTTAAGTAATACAAAAGCAGTGCTCTTAGTAGTATTTCTTTAAGAGAGGAGAGAGTTGCAATTCTGTAGCTGGATTTTCAGGAAATTCTGAGCAGTCACACACACACAGTAAGGCCTTTAAAAAGGCTTATCTCATCAGAGTAATCCAGAATTTGAAACATCTAGAATGAATCCTAAATTGTGAAATCTTTCCCATAAACCCTAGTGGTGATAAGTTACACTTTGTAATAAATATATACAGTATAAGAAGAACTTGAATGCTGAATGAAGAACTCTGAATTATTCAATGTTTAAAATCCATGTTTTCTCTTAGGGACAGCTTTTTTATATTGACACTTTTTTTTAAACTTAGTTTTCTCTTTTTTCATTCTTTCTTTTAATCTCTTTCCCTTTCCCCTTTCTCCTTCCTCTTCCCCTTCCCCTTTCCCCTTTTCCCAGCCTGGTATCTGAGCAATTCTGTCCTGTATATTTCCTGAACATTTAAGAATAAACCTATAAGAATTGGAGGTATATAAATCTGCCAAGTGTGTTCCATATATGTAATCATTCTTTGAAATAAATACTCAGATATACATCTGCTACTTTTAAATATCAGACTTTAAAAACACAATAAAAACTATAACATCAGTAGACTGATGATGTGCAGTAGTTACAGCAGATGTTTGTAGTGTTTTGCCAAAAGCTAGAGGATAGCCCATGTACAGAAATGTGACTCAGTGTATTTTTAACTGATTCATACTTCATTACAAGCAAGTCTATTGCCCAAGAGATGTATACTTCACAATGCTTTTAGAAATAAACATCTTTAAATGATTATGCTCTTTCAAACCCCTCTCCTTTCATGTCTAAGAAAGATGTGTTTAGACAAAATCACACTGAAATATTTAAACATATTTAAACAGAATTACAACCTTTTGCTGCCTAGTTATGTTTTTTAAAAAAAAATCAGCATCTCTCCAGGTTCCTTAATCCCAATTCTGGTGGAAATTGCTTGTGGAAGGGCATTCCTGTTTAATGAGGCTGGTCTGGAGCACCTCTGGGTGGTATCACAGGTTGGTCTCCAGTGGCAGCAGTGCAGCACTCCTGATGCAGCTGTGCAGGAGGAGGGCTCAGATGTGCAGTCAGGGCTTTTGTCACTGTGCCACAGTGTCTTTGAATTTACACAAAATACAGAGACCAAAACCGGGGCAGTCATAGCTCTTTTCTTTACAGGTAGTACTTTATTAGGTGGTAGTACAATGGGTTTCATGGAAAGACATTGCCATAGCAGTAATTCCAGGGTGTAGTTATTAGTGCAGGTTACTCTAGCTTTGCAATGGAGTTCCATGCAGATGAAACATAAACACAAACTCCTGGTTCCAGGAAATGGAAAGAAGATAAAGTGCCACAAATAATGGCTCTTTATTTCTCCAGGTTCTTCTAAAGCTCCAATATATAAGTACTTTATAAGACAAAGATTGCAAAACATTCTGTTCCTGATGATTGTTTTATCTGCCAAAGAACTATGCCTGGTGTATGTTTTGCTAGCATAGGTTATTTCCAGAGGAAGCTTGTCTGCTATCAACTTCTGTAGGGACATAAGAAATGCACAAGTGTAAATGTATTCCAGATACCAGGGTTGTTTCTTGTTTTGTTTCAGTCTGATTTGTTGCTCGTGGTTTTTTGTTTTGTTTGTTTGTTGGTTTATTTTTCACAGAAGATGGTAGCTGAGGGCTGTATAGAGAGTTTTCCTGTGGTTTTTCAGAAAATTACACAATATATTCTGATTTTCCCAAGTCACCAGGACTTATAAGATGAGAGTTTTCCGTATCTTCCAACTTCCCAACCTGCAAGACAAGTATGCAATTTTTCTTTTTTATTAAATGTATCGGTTTTATTTATAAAAAGTTGGAGAAAAAATGTACACTGGATAATGCCAGCTAGATATAATTGAAGGCTAATCAGGAAGGCTTATTTTCTTGGAAAAATTCTGGCTATCAAAAACTAAAACACAAGCACCATTGTATTTTTTTCTCAATTCAATCTTGAATTTAAAATTTTGCATATTTGTTGGCTGCAAAATGGTCTAGGACTATTGATTGCATAAGAAATTTTTCTTAAGGAAGTGTCTATTTCATTTTTGAGGTTACAAGATTTGTTCTCTGACAAACTTTAGTTTGGGTGAAATTTATATTTTTATTATAAGAAAATATTTTCTCCTCTAACAGTAATTTAAATTAGATATAAGAAATTATTTAAAAATTGAAAAGTAATTAGAAGAATACAGTAAGTGATGGTATGCTAAGTTCACTTGTTTACATGCTGAACTTTTCAATTTATATATATTCTACTTGTTTAAAAATAGAAAAGGCATAAAAAGAGCAGCCCTCACTTAAGGAAATAAATGTAAATACTGTCAGTAGGTTTTAATTTTGTAGAAGTTATTTTTTCTATAATACAGATATAAAAAAAACCAGCCTTAGTCATACCTAATGAGGTTTTAGAGTGACCAGATGTGGAATGTACTGAAAATACCCAAATCAAGTTTTAAGAGTGTGACAGTGAAATAATACTTTAGATGTAATACACAGAACACGAAGACCTGAAGTCCAGGACTGAAATTTACTCTTTCCCAGAGCACTGAGGGACGTACAGGTCAGATTTATGTGCTTGCTGAAGGAATTTGTTTACTCCATGTCTAAGATCCCCTTTCAAGTCCAATGAAATGATGAGAAAATACACTTCCTGCATTTTGGTGCTCCTTTTTCCTTTACTTTCTGATTTTCTTTCTTCCTTCTCAGCTTTTTGAAGAGGTGAAGGTTAATCTTTATATCTGGCCTAGATTGGTTTCTTTCATACCTGGGTTTAGAATGGCTATCCCTCCCCAGGGATGCTGATTCTAATCAGAAATGAGAGACATTTTCCATTCTTGTTAGAAACTCATTATCCATCTTCATTAAAAGTGGGAAGATGTTGCTTAATTACTGTGTTTCAAAAAGAGCCTTTGGTGCAGACCAAGGGCTGTGATGCTAAAATGGTGAAGTTAATAATTCAAGTTTTTGAGACTCTGTGGATATTCTTGCCAGACTACAAAGAATCCTCTCAAGCTTTTATTAAATAATAAGATAATTTGGTGACTAATGTCACTGGTTTCACTGACACCAGAGAAGTCAGCTGGGCTGAGGGATTGGGTGAGCAGCATCAAGCATGGCTCTGTGCCAGATTATCCAGGCTGATGTGCATGGATATGGATATGGATATGGATATGGATATGGATATGGTGATTTCACCAGAGACACATGTCACCTCAGGGGACTGTGAGAACATGGAAGAATGAAAATGGGAATGGGCTGTAGTCAAGCGCTAGTAGATGTTCCTCCTGCAACAGCTGAGGGAGGTCTTCGCCTGGATCCAACCTTAAGAAGAGAGCTTAAGAGTTTGAGTAATTTCTGAACTTCTGAACTAAAATCTGCCAGTAACAAGTGAATATCACTGGTGTTAAATGTATTTCTGACACTGTCAATGCATTCTGAGTTAAATCAAGGAAACAACAAAACAACAAAGCTTGTCCTCGATTGCACAAAGACAAAAAGGCTGCAGAATCCACCTCTTGCTGCTACCACTGAAGGTTTTCGGGCAAAAGAATTATGATCACAGCTCTCGTGTTTCCTTTCAGTCCAAGACAAAAATCTTTCTTTTTCTTTTCACAAATCTTTAATGAAAGTGAAGCAGCTGAAATGAATTCTGAGAAGAATTTGCCAAATGAGGAAGCTAAAGCAGGTCAGTGCTTTTTAACAGTGTTGTAATGACTGACACACAAATAGAAATTTGTTCAATACTCTGTTCTGTTTATGCTGACTTGAACCCTGATGCCCATTTTCTTGAAGAACTTTGAGGATAAAAGACATTTTAAAGTATAATTTTGTCATTTGAAGCCAATTCAGATTGAATGAAGGACTGAAAAGTCACTACAGTGAGAACCCCTCTGCCCCTCCAATAAGTGCTCTAACCACCCCGTCTGTGAATTGCATCACTCTCTCTGCTCACAGTCAAACAAATGGCAGAATTCTTCTGGATTTTGAAGGACTATGGTACTTTTTTCCTGACCTTTTCACTGATTAAAACCAATGAAAGCATTACACAGCAACAGGGGTTTGTATGAACTTGATTGAAAATGGGGTGCAAGAGAACACTGGGTGATTGAAGTTATTCTGTCTTTAAAAATTAAGTACCAAGAGTAGTCACAGTTCTGTTCAGAGCATCTCTCACAAAGTAGGGGACATTTCAATTAAATTAATCATCAATTAATAAGTACTGTCTAGAAGGTAGGACTGTCTCTATTCCATATGTCTTGAAATTCATTAAACAATGGGAGATCTTCTACGCAGATAATCTGATGATGAGATAAAACCCACAGAAAATTGAATTTGCAGAAACAGTCCAAAAATTACTCTTTCTAGATGTAACTAGCCCTGCTTTCCTGAAGAAAAAGAGGATGAAAAATGGTCATGCCTTGAGGTAGAAAATACCATCTGTCTCTGAACCAACCATCAGGAACTGGTTTTAGCCTTACATACCAACCAAGATCATAAAGTGCTGCTGGAGTAGTAGAAGAAACTGAAAAGTGAGAAAATACTGTATTTGTGATACAAAGGTTTTTCTGGCAGAGGTACTAGAGAAATGGGTGAATTTTGTAGTGGTGAAAAACTCCCTGTCAAGAAGATATTTTGTGTTGGTTTAGCTGATGATTATAAAAACTTCCAGTTTGTGAGTCACAACTCTCAGGGAGATTTCTTGACAGTCAAATACTTGGCTGTTTTAGTTGTCAGCAGAGAGAATCCTTATTAACTTCACTGGATAGACACACAGTGGTATTAATGTGAGACAAATCACATTATACCTTGAGAACTAATGCCCAGTGAAGCTTCAGAGTGAGGAAATCCCCAAATCCAGAAGGAAATGTGGGAGAATTTCTTGCTACTCTAAAGAGAAATAAAAATCAGAAGTACTGTCTGACATCTACTCAACACTGACTTGTGATACAGAAAGACATTCAATATTTTAATAATTTTTTTTCCTAGAAACCTTTCTAACCAAACAAATTATACTTTCTCATTTTGATTCTTTGATGGATGATTGACCACTGGTCTTTTAAAATGATAAAAGATTATGGATGGAAAAATTTTAGGTAATTTAATATGTTTAGACATACTAGCCTTATTTAAGCATTAATTTCTGCAGCATTGGCAGATAATAGACTTTTGCTCCCATATAATCTTCATTGCCAGACAATTTAAACTCCCCAGGAGCTATTTTTATTTTCATGGTGTACAAGATAAATTACTACAATCAAACTAGCAGGAAACCAATTACATTATGCATATGTATGAAAGCAGTTGAAAATATCCAGATAAACATTTAAACTTTTTCTTTCAATGCTGATTAAGAGCAAGAAAGGAAAACTTGGAACTTAGCCAAAAACAATTGTTTAAATATCTGAAGAAAAGTCACAGATACCCTGATTTGCTTATTATAATGGTGTGTGTTCATGCCTTTTTAATGTCTGTCTGGATGGGGAGGGGAAGGAAGGGCAGAAATAAAGAGGAAAAGGCAGGCAGTTTTTGAGCCAGTGTTTTAAAATCAGTCCTCAGCACCTGTTTCCAGGCCCAAAAATAATTTTTGGTATGCTACTTCAATTTTCATCTATTTCCTATATGGTTATACTACCTTTTTTTTAAAATACTGTGTAGGATAGGCTATGAGGAAAAGCTTATGTTTGAAGGAGTGATGACTTTTCAAGGCTTCTGTCTTTGATATGAAAATTCAAAATTAGAGGAAAAAAATTTGTGAAAAATTACATAATTTTCACATAAAAAATACTTTTATGCTTTATTCTTTTCTGAAATTCTAAAAATCCTACTCTCCACATCTTATGGCAGCAAACTGGGCATCATAATTTTGTGCTATATTGAGAGAATAATATATTCTATTATTTTAAATTTAGTATCTTTTAACTTTTTCCAAAGCCACCTGCTACTAGCATTTATTATTTTGGGTACTGATCCACATGCATACTTTCCAAAGTGTTACTGTGGTAAATACCTCATGCTGTGTAAATTGTTCATGGTGCAGTGCTGGTTGCTAAGTAATTAATACAAAACTTACTTTCCTTTTCTTATCAATAGGATAATATGACAAGTATGTTGTGACAAAAAGCAAAATCTAAAATGTACTCCTTTTTATGAATAAATATGGTTTTTGACATTATCTCTAAAATTAGTTGCAGTGCATCCTCATGGTGCTGTGAACCTTGAGCATTATCCTCAAGACATGCTGAGTTTAAATCACTGGATGATTGAAAAAAGCTGTACATCCAACAATGGGCTTTATTATTGGCCAGAGTTTTGGAAATAATTAAAACATATTCAACTTTTTATTTCTGTTAGTACAGTATATGCTATCTTTTCATCTGTGGCCATGGCGTCCTTGAGCTAATTATAAATGACATTGTTTTTATATTATTTGATCACCTAGTCTAGGGACAGAGTGGGTTTTGTTGTTGTTTGTTTGTTTTTGGTTTTTGTTTGTTTGGTTTTTGTTTGTTTTTTGTTTGGTTGGTTTTTCCCCCCCAAGTTAGGACCTTGGAAATTAAGTTGTTCAGTTAAGTTTTTCTGTAGTTTTGTGGGTATTTTTTTGTTTTGTTTTGGGATTTTTTTTTGGATGGGTTTCTTGTTTGTTTTGTTTGTTTTGGTGTGGGTGTTTCGTGTTTTGTTTTGGTTTTTGTTTTTCTTTTACAGTAAATTGGGTTTTTTTATAGTGAAGTGAAAAGCACAATCCCTCCTATTATGTGTGTCTAACCTAGTATTGTTTACATCTGGGAGTGATAGATGTACTGTTTATAAAAAGATCAAAACTATCAAGAAGTAAAGCAGGATGTTGTTAAAAGAAACCATCACAATACAGTGTAAACCTCTGAAACTGTAGAATACTGGGAAAAGAGCTGGCTGCTGCTGAATATCTAGAGAGTGGCCTGCTAGAAAAAGGAAAATATTTGGTTCTCAGTGGAAGGTGAGTCCCTGTACTGAGTGGTCTTTGTATATCTTGCGTTTCTCACATTTCATCATTGCTGGCTGACATCAGGCAAGAAAACATAAATGAACTGTTGCTAATGGAAAATATAGCAGGTACATCCAATTTTGTGCTTTTTAAATGGTGCCAGGCCACTGGTCGTGAGACAAATGGGTCATGGGGAAGATAAATTGTTACAGATATTTCTTAGAGCAACCTTCTATGGCCATGGTATCTGCAAAGGATGAGATCTTCATGCTCAGGGGTTTTGCTGGTAAAGGACTCCCAAGTGAATACTGTGAAAACAGGCAGAAAAATGCAGAGGCAGAGGATGCCTGTAACAAACTGATATTGGGAGAAGTGTGCTCCATCAGAGCAGCAGGTTTCCCTCATCCTCCCACCTTGATGTTCCCCTGCTGTCACGTTAACCTTGTGCTTCACCACTACTGATTGCTACTCCTCTCTGGGAACATCAATTTGCCACAGAACTCCTCAGCTGCAACTTATTCCTATACTAGAGTAAAAAAAGTTGCTGCAGGAGGAATGCTCCTTTTATCTTTACAAATCAAGTAGGATGTTCATGCAACTCCAGTCTTATCCTGTTTCTAAAGCCCTATCATAGGGAATTTGGACTGAGAGTACACAAGCTTTAGAACTGAAATGCTGTGTGAGCCTTCCTCCCAAGTCCATGTACAGATATGGAGGAAAGAAGGATTTTGCTGCTGTTTTTTAAATATTAAGGGGGCTTATTTTTTTTTCAGAATTATTCTCCTGCCATGAAAGCCTATCTTTCATTGTTTTTAAAATTCAGAGATATGTAAGTTATGTAAAAAAATCCTGTCTATAGGGGAGTGCCTTAGGCAGGTAACAAGTGGCACAGAAACTGTCCATACAGCAAGAAATGTGAAGAAGTCTATGAAAGCAGCAAAAATGAATCGTGCATTACTAAAATATACAGTGTTTCCCTCGTTTCCCCACAGGGTAGTGCCATGTGCTGCCATTTGCATTTCCCCAGTAGTGAAACCACAGCTATGTAAAATTAATGAGAGTGTACAGAGTGTGTTTAACAAATGCTGACACATACCCTGTGGTGACTTGGCATCCAGCATCTTGCTTGGAATTGATAGAGATGTGCAGAGCTGGGGAAAAAAAACAATGCACAGCATCTGTAAATAAATGAACATGTCCCCACAGTCCAGCAGGCACTGGGCAGATCTGGAGCTGTCACACACTGCAGGACACCCAGACCAGCAGAGTCTGCATCCAATACATGTCCCCTGTGGCAGGACCTGGTAAGTTGTATTTGCTCAGGAATAAGACTGTTCAGTCCATTCTGAAAGCCTCTAAAACCTTTTCTTCCACCTCTTTAGACTTCTCTTTGCTGTCAGGATTTTGGCACAGAGCAGAGCACACAATTTTTGTTCAGTTGCCTTAAGTACAACTGCACAACTCCCTACTCTCTCCTAGAGTTATTCACATCAATACCTTGAATTTTTTCAAAATTTTTACATATGAAGTATTTAATGAAATATTTAATCTGACAATGCATTAAGATGGCACGAAGCATTAATGCTATTAACCTCTTTATTTTTACCTGTCATGGTGTGCTCTTTTCAACAGTCAGATTCCTTCATGCATTTGAATTTTTCCAGGTTATCCCAATAACATTGTGCACAGGCCTATGTATTCTGTGATTACTTAACTGGTTGTTGAAGTGAGGGAGAGAAAGTTCCCCTCTTTTTTTCCCCCCCCTCCACATAGCATTTTTGTGAGGCATATCTGTAGATGTACAACCCCAGGCCATAGCAGTAGCTGTGGGATAGGACCCTGAGCAACCTGGCCCAGTGAAAGGTGTCCCAGTCCATGGCAGGAAATGGAACAAGATGGGCTTTGAGGGTCCTTCCAGCCCAAACTATTCTGTGATTCTGTGGTTCAATACTCAATGCGTTGACCATGTAGCAGGGTAATAAATCCAATGCAGTAAACAGGACAGGCAGATTTTTATCAGATTGTTTTGAGCCTGCGCTTCAGAGGAGAGATGGAAGCTTTCAGTAAAACTGTGCAGGGTCAGTAAGTCCTGAAGACTCTTTCATACCTCATGTTTTCTGTTAGACATTCTTGTCAGTGCATCACATTGTGCTTTTTTGAGCTATCAGTCCTGTTCTTTTTGGCATAGCCGAAGGAAGAGTTGTTCTTGACAGCATTCATAGAATCACTGGATTCCAGAGTGGTTTGCGCTGGAAGGGACCTAAAAGTGCCACCCCCTGCCATGGGCAGGGACACCTTCCACTGTCCCAGGCTGCTCCAAGCCCCAGTGTCCAACCCGGCTTTGGACACTGCCAGGGATCCAGGGGCAGCCACAGCTTCTCTGGGCACCCTGTGCCAGGGCCTCCCCACCCTCCCAGGGAACAATTCCTTCCCAATATCCCATCCAGCCCTGCCCTCTGGCAGTGGGAAGCCATTCCCTGTGTCCTGTCCCTCCAGCCCTTGTCAATTGTCTCTCTCCATCTTTCCTGCAGCTCCTTCAGGCCCTGCAAGGCCACACTGAGGTCACCCCAAAGCTTCTCTTCTCCAGGATGAACAAATCCAATTCTTGGCCTCTCCTCACAAGAGAGGTATTCTTACTCCTGAATTGCTCATTAGCACAGCGGTTGATTAATCTGGCTGCAGCTCTTTCAGCGCCACAGTAGGTTGCCTCAATTAGCAGTTTTTGCTGGAAAAGGTGTGAATAGAGGATTGTGAGGAAGAAACGACTGGATTTTTATAATAAGACATGCTCTTCGTTAGATATTTTGCTGTAAGATGAGATGAGAATAACCCTCCAAAAGAAATTTCTTAAAATTCAGAGTCATAAGACAGCACAAAGATTGAAATACACCCTTATAATAGGAAAAGCATATTTCAAAGGAGCACTCCACTTCCTGAACTAAATGGAAAAAGTTCTTGAAGTAAAAGCTGAACACTTTTCAAGTTGTGCTTACTAACAAAAGGACAAAGAAACTGCAAGGAGGCCTCTTAATGTGAAGTAAATCCCTCAATTAGACAAACTATCAGTCAGTACCTCGCTTGATTCATTATCACTTGATTCATTAGCATTGCTGTAATAATTAGAAATAAGTAAGTGTTACAGCTGAAAAGCACTGAATTAAAACATATGGCATCCTCTAATGATATCGTTTTTAGGGAAGGTAACTCAGACACCTGCATGTGGTGTTTTGGACACCATTAGGGATACTGCAATAATACAGTTTTCAGAGTTGATGTTTCTCATCTGTTTTGATTTAGTGCTTAATGAAACTCTATATTTTAACAAGCTGGTAATGCTATTCACTAATCTAATAAAAATAATTAACTATAGCTGCAAAGCTTATAATGCGAAATGTTTAGAACCACCTTTTTGGTTTCTGAATGTTCAAATATAACGTACATCCAATTTTGTGGTTTTACTGTGTAGATAAGATCGTGACAGTGTGTCAGGCTTTAAAGAGTTGGTTTGCCTGATATGTGATACTTTCTTTTAACTAAAGTAAGTACTTCTAATTTTGTACTTCCAGTTACTTAAAAAAAACCCCACATGGTAAACAGTTATACAGTCTTTGCACAATTAAAAGAAATTGGAAGAAAAGAATCTCTGGAAAAGTGCATATTACTGTCCTGTCTGAGCTGTCCATTTCTTAGAAGAGTTTCTCTCAAAGTCTTACAAGACTGTTTTTCTTAACTGCCTTAAGAATTTTTTCAGCACCAAAAGCATACAGGATTAAGAATTCAAATATTGTATTAATTATGAAAATCTATTCATGCATGCTGGGCTAATCCTATTCACTCCTCTCACAAGCATGTATCACTTGAAAAGGTGAAAAATGAATAACATGTTTATAGCAAATGAATGCAAACTACATGAGTATATTTTGGCTGCTTTCCATTGGTCAAATGTTTTCGCAGTCTATTGACCTTTACAAAGCAAAAAATCAGGCAGAGGATTTTGAAAATCTCTGCAAGGAGCAGACATCCAGTGGTGAAGAGGAATGAATGCTTCCTTTAACTGTTTTGCCTCTTTGCAGGACAAGTTACTGTCAGATGAACAGCAAATGAACCTGTTGCAATCGGAAGATATGACAAAAGTAACTTTTGATTGTTCTACCTCTTCTTTTCTTTCATCAGGCATGCAGTGATTGTCCTGTTTGGTTGGATTTCCTGTACTCCCTGACACCTTCTTGTTATATGGAATTTTGTTGAGATTACCATTGTTTTGTAATTCTCAGGTGTTTGGAAATGGAAGATCACTTTCCCCCATTTACAGCCAGGCAAAGACTGCCAGTTGAGCCCTTAATGATTCTCTAGAAGTTTCAGATAAAAATTTATGAGGTCTGCTCCTCTCCTGATGGACAGAAAGTCCCTGAAACGACTTTCTCTGTGGTAAACTCAGTTTTGGGCAAGACATTCTACTGCTTTTTATCCTTGTCCAGCCAGGAGAGCTGATACCCTGCTGATGAAAGTCGGGTGACTACTTTGTTGTAATATGTGTGTGTTTTGAAAATAATTGCATTTGAACCAAGACCGGAGCTGTTGAATAACATTTCATAATTTTTTCCTTTTTTCCTACCCCTGTTGCCACATCCTTTAAACCCTCAGCTCTGCCTGGAACTGGAGAGTTAGAAAACAGCAGAACAGAAAATAGACATACTGTCGAGATGATTTAGGACCTCTTACAGACTTTCCCAAATTTTGCTTTACTTGGAATAGCTTAACCTAAATCAGTTTAACTGTTCACAGTACATGAAATTAGCATGTTCAGAAATGTTGAAGGAAATCAGGAGTGCAGTTCTTGAAAATTCCCACAGATTTTAAAACTTGAATCATTTTCCCAAATGAAAAACAATTATTTAACTCCAGAATTATGTTTGGGGTAATATTTATCTGCTTTTTTTTTGTTTTGGTTTGGATTTTTTTGGGTGTGTGTATGTTTGTTTATTTATTGGTTGATTGGTTGGTTGGTTTTGTAAGTTTTTGGTTTTTGTTTCTTTCCCTGGCATGGAAGGAAGTTCATTTTGGTATTCAGTGATTGCTAATGATAAAATATAGGGCTATAAAGTCTAAGAGAAATGGTGATTCAGAAGGTTGATTCAAGAAATAGGCATGAAGAAATATTATAAATATTTAATTACTATTCTTCATTGCAAATTTTACTGTCTTGGTTTCAAATAGAGCTAAGGGCTGATACGTTACATATAGATCCATTCTTACCTTAACCAACTTTTACAAATCTGTTTAAATGAAATATGCCTTCAAGGAGGAAATCAACTACACAAGATTGACTGTGAACTCTGTAAAGTCGTTAGTCTTTATATTTTGTAAAACACGTTGATCTTTCAATATAAAAATTATTTTAAGTCCCATGAGAATAAAACCAAGTCTTCAATTATGTTTGATTTCTTAAGAAAGAGGGCAAGAGAGGTGAACAAGGGTAATTTTCAAAGTGACTTTTACTCATGTAATCACATGAGGGATTACAATCCTAACCCCTGCCTCTGGCAAAGGCATCATTATGCCAGAGGAAAAAAATGAACTGTACAAATCACACCGAAAAATGTCTGTTCTGGAGTGGATTCTGGACCAGTCAGGTCAGACAAACATGGGCAGAAGTGCCTTCAGCTTTCCCAGCAGTGCTTGAATTGGTCATTCTACTAAACACACTCCCATAAACGCTGCCCTGTGCATTAATCACCATTAACATCATTAACACCGTGGCCAAGACAGAGTTTGGAGCATCCTTAGATGGTGGAAAGTGTCCCTGCCCATGGCAGGGGGTGGCACTGGATGGGCTTTAAGGTTCCTCCTAACCCAAACCAGTCTGTGATTCTGAGATTCTGAGTGTGTCCAGTTATTCTGGCTGGAATATCAGGACTTTCTAGTGCAGTGTTTTGAGGGATTGGTGAGTAGGTGTGTGTGGGAGGTAAATGAAGGTAATGTTGGGAACTGCTGATATTTTTAACAGCTGGAGACGTTACCTTTCCCTCCTCTTTTTCCAGAAAGTTTGACCAAAGCATGTCTGACATATTGGTGAGGAGATTTTGTCACATTGGAAAAGACA
>VZTR01000500.1:35318-47974 GCA_013400775.1 Chaetops frenatus | reverse complement strand
GTCCCCATCCCTGTCCCCACCCCGTTTTTGGGACCCCTCGGGTCCCCCCGCGCTCCCGCCGTGTCCGCCCGTCCCTCAGCGCCCTCTGCCGGCAGCGCCGGGAGCGGCGGGATCGGGATCGGGATCGGGACCCCAAATCCGAGGGAATTCCCCCAAACGAGCAGCGGCAAAACCCCCCCGGGGGGATCCCCGGAGCGCAGTGCGAGAGGCGAGGAAGGGCCACAAGACCCATTCTCTGCCAGGGGCTTCCCAATGTCCCCTTTCCCGCGGGTTTCGGCTGCTCTGCCGCGGATCCGGCGCTGCCACAGCGCTCCTCAGACCCCAGAACCTCCCCTAAATGCGGGATCTTTAAGGGTGATGCACTTGAGACACTTTCTAAACTTCCGAGGTGCACTTAACTTTGAAGAAAAGAAATACGAGAAGGAAGAGAAAGGGAAGGAGAAGGAAGGAAAGGAAAAGCAAGGACACCAAGAAAGGAAAGGAAAGAAAGGAAAGGACGGCAGGCAGGAAGGCAGGAAGGAAAGAAAGGAAGGAAAATAAACAGGAGTGGGAGGAAAAGAAGGAAAGGGAGGAAAGGAATTTTGCCACGGCACAGCTGAGCACAGGCGCTGTAAGAAAACCACCGGGACCAGAGCCCGTCCCTGCAGTGACCAGCGCGGGGCTCAGGAGGTCACTCTGCCTTTCCACAGGACATCTCGGTGCTTCGGGAATGACCTGGACACAAACCCCAGCCCTGGCCGAACCTCAGCTGCACACAGGATCCTCTCTCCTCCCCAGCCTTCACCCCCGTGCTCCGTGCTTCCCCCAGGGATGCATCTCCCGGAGTATTTTAGGATGTGATGCCTCCTTGGCTCCTGTTCCCTCTTCCCTTCAAAAACAGCCTCAGCTCCAGCTTTCCAACCTGATTATTGCACCTTCAGCCCTGCCCAGCTGCGGGGCCACCAAACCCAGAGCAGATGGTAGCCCAGAAAAGCCACGTGGCGTTTGCCTTTCCCAGCCACCCTGTTTCCCAGTTTAGAGCAGAAAGAAATCGGCTCAGTCAAATCCAATTGCAGCTGGGCCCTAAGTCTGGAAAACGGATTATGCAAAGTGCCTGACATCAACAGCCTGATGTGAATGTTGAATGGAGTTTGGGAGGAGATCAGGGTGTTTATAGCCAGGGCTTTAAAAATAGCACTCAGGCCAAAGCACCTTGCGATTTCTTGACCAAAGATTACACAATTGATAAGAGGAACAATTTTCCATTGGGTTATGCCAGCTCTGACACAAACACATCCCTGCACCTCCACCCCACATCTGCCCAGGCCACAGGATGTGCAACCATCCAGCTCCTGAGCCCTCCAGGGTCCAGTTCCAGTCCTGGCAGGGTTAAAATAGGGGCATCTGATTGCAGCAGTCAGCTCACTTTATTTTAAGCTCTTTCAAATTCCATTGAGAAACATTATTTTCTAAATGATACTCTCATGGTTCTTGCTGTCATCACGTGGGAGTTAAACAGAAGAGGCTCCTTCCCTACTCTGCCTCTGCAACAGCACAGTCACCTCTGCTTTATCTCTGTCTTACCCAGCTGTTCCAGCAGCTCCTCCCCTAAATTCAATATTTCAGACTCACGGGCTACAGTTTCAGTCAGATACTCAGGTGCTTACACAGGTCTTCACCTAATTAACAAATAAACACTGGAAAACAAAGGTTTTTAATAAATATATCTTTATTAAATTCGTGTTTTACAAAATTTCTGCCAACATCTGTACAAGTGCACACCTGGGGAGGGCTGCTGGCCTGGGGGTCCCCAAACAGCCCCTGCAGAGCCTGGGCTGACCAGGTGAGCAGAACTGGAGAATCTGAAGCATTTCAGTGAACCAGCCAAATGCAACTCTAGGAACTAAAGAGCCTCTCTAAAACTGTGCAAGAAGCAGAGCGTGTTACCTTGGTTGAGCTGCTGAAATGTAAGGAATTCTTAGAGATTTGTATCCTCCAATGAAAACATTTTTTCACAAGCTGGAAAAATCAATAAAAGTGAATGTTTCCATCCAGGCTCTCAAGTCAGAAGTTAGATTTTTCTTTCAGATCTTGAGCTGATAAACTATTGACTGGAGAGAGCTTTGACCAGCTGCCTCAGAGCAGCAGAGAGCACAAGTCTAATCAGCTCTGATAAGTCAGCACAACACAAACTGCTCAGTATTTACAGAGAACTCATAGAAAGGCTATTTCAGAGTGGAAATGTGCAGGAGCTGAACTCTAGCACTGATTGTGTCTAATCCTGAACGCTTCCCTGTGGAATTTAAACACTGGGTAAACTGACAAGCCCACAAACCAGCAAACTAATCAGCTAATGACAGTTACTACAGACCTAATTAAAGGCCACAAAATAGGGGTTGTAAATCTTTTCATTGGTATGACCTGGCCCACTGATCCCATGGGAAAATTAAAATGGAACAGATAAACTCGTGTTATTTTCCTGTTTTTTTTTTTTCTTGTAAATGAACCAGTAAATCCAAAAAAGGTGAACCAAAATATTGATTCAACCCAAATTCTTTTTCCACATACATCTATGTAGAAACATGGGTTAGAACAGCAGAGCTCTGCAACCTCTGTAAATTTTATCTCTGTAGTCTGGGGCTAAAGTAAGTCCAGTGTAAAACCACTGTACTGGAATTTTTGTCATTTTTTCCATTCTTTTCAAGGCCAGTTTGGACAGGGCTTGGAGCAACCTGATGTGGCACCCCTGCCCAGGGCAGGGGGGTTGGAACTGGAGGAGTTTTATGGTTCCTTCCAACCCAAACCATCCATGATTTATGACTCTGTGGTCCTGTCAACGGAGCAGCACAAATCCTCTCATTGCAGAGACACTGCCAAGCAAAAACTCTGATCCTGCCTCATCTCTGCTCCCACACTAAACTTCTCCCAGTGCAGGGAAAATCCTGGAGCTCCTTGAGCTCTTCCCAGAGCAGGAAAAGCTGCTCCAGGGTGATGACTCCACGAGAACCAGGGGCTCAAAAGGAGCTGGGTCACACCTGGGCCATTCTGTCCTTAAGTGGGGCTGTGAAATGGCAGCGTTTGGAACCAGCATCTCCCAGCCCCCCAGGGCCCTGAGCAGGCAGAAGGAGCAGGCTCTGGTCCCCAGGAGGGGGAGGGAGGGGTTGCTGCTTCTCCTGCCCAGCCCTCAGGGTGTTTCCCTCAGCTCTGGGTGCTGTCCTGGCCACTGCTCTGATGCCATTCTCAGTTTTGGTGGTGGTACCTGGGTCTGCAGGACCCTGCCACGAGCAGCAGTGAGGGCTACAAAGCACCCACAGAACCTCCCTGAATGTCCCACACCTGCCAGAGCAGCTGGGCTGGTCTGAGGTGCTGTAACTGTGCAGGATGAGAGATGCCAGCACCAGGCTGCACTGGAGACAGCACCGCCGGCTGCTCCCCTCACCTCCTGTCCCGTCTGCCACCAGCCCCAAACCCTGCTCAGGATCTGCTGCAGGAAGCCACAAAAAGTTTGTTCCGTGGGGTGTAACCAAAAAGCAGAGCTGGCAAACACGGTGTTGTGTACACAGCGAGACTTATTCATGGGCCAGAAATAGTCCCTGGGTACCAGCAGTGCTCACTCAGCACGTGGGTTTTACATCAAGAGATGTCTCCTCAAACCACTCAAGTTTTCATCTGGATGCTGAGATCGAATTAAAAAGGAAAGTCACTACCAGGCTAGAGGGAGGGTCACACTTGGGAGTCAGCATCACGTTTTCAGCTGTGTCAGAGCCGAATTTTCTTAGAACAAAGCACTCTTTCTCCTCTGCTCAGTGATCCAACCCCCGGGGTTCACATCCATTTGCAACATCTTCATCACCCACTTGTCCTTCCTGGCTCCATCAATGAACTCGTCAAGAGACAACTGCCCTGTGGGTGAGAGCAGGGGGACACGAGATGGGCAGTCAGAACAGAGAGATAAGAGAGGAGGAGGAGGAGGCAGGAAGCAATTCCATCTGTGTGTCAGATAAAATGCTAATCAGACACGATCTTGCTGAATCTCCCCACCCTTCAGCCAGGCAGCTGAAAGACAAACCAGGGACTGACCCAGTGCATCCCCCCTGTCCCATCCCACCGGGAGGCTCCAGGTGCTGCGGGGCTCCTCCAGGACCGGTGCCAGTCGGGTCCTGCAGCCCCAGCCTGACTGGAACCAGTGTCTTCACTCAGCCCTTTGTGCTGGGGCTGGGAGCTGCCCGCTGCCTGCTGGGGGCTGCCAGAGGATGTGATCTGAGTGACATCAAAGTCACTGACTCCTCGGTATTTTACATTGAAATAACAATGAAAAAGGTTTCTCCCTGCTGCACCAAGTCACTTTTGACTCTGTGGAGCAGAGCAGAACCAAACCCAGCTGTCCACTGTGAGTAACACAACAGAGCCAAGGGATCTCTGCACAGCCAGGATCGAGGGCAGCCAGCCCAGCACAGGTGAGCTCTCATCAGGCAGGAATGCAGCCTGTGCCTTCCATCACTCACCATCCCCGTTCTCATCCACCAGCTGAAATATCCTGTCCACCACCTCCTCTGGTGTCAGCAGCGGGGTCCTCTCCTGCACGTCTGACCAGCACACCTTCTTCAGCCTGTAGATAGACTGAGAGGAGCTCACAAATTAGGAAAAGCACTGGAAAATGAAAAGCAGTGAACGCCATTGTCATCCCAGCACTGTGCAGGTCTTTTTCAAAGGCTGTGGGTTTAACCTTTCTGGAAAGATCTGCCCCTCAACAGCCTCACATCTGGACTGCAACCTCTGACCTTATATCTATGCTGGCTGCTCATTAATTACCTCATTTTCCCTGTGAAGCTGCTGCCCTCCTGTTCTCCTTGCACTTATTGGCCAGACCTCAGGGTTCCTTTGCAAAGAACAAAGTGAGAGTTTCACAGATGGGAAAGCTCATGAGCCTTGAGTGTGATTTTTTGCTCACATCCAAAGCCAGGCACACCTGGACTGACCCAGCCCTCTCTTTTGGGAGGCTGTGCCCAGGCTGTAGATCAAGCAGAGATCGAATTAAAAAGGAAAGCCACTGCCCAGGCTGCAGATCAAACAGAGATCAAATTAAAAAGGAAAGCCACTGCCCAGGCTGCAGATCAAGCCTGTCTTAGCTCGTATTTTGACCCACAGTTTCTGCCCCCCTTTGCCACGGGAAAGGGTCAGACTTTATCTGCTCCTCCCGTGGCACCACCTGTCCATTGTTACCTTTCCTGCTTAGGCTGAAGGGTTTTGTCCAAAGTCTTCCCAGAGAGAGGATTAGCAGTGACCCCACAGTTCTGGGCAATTCTTGGCTGACCTCAAAACTATAATGGGATGTGGCCCAGACAGGCTGCCCTGCTGGCACACCTGCTGCTGCAGGTGACCCTCACCTTCCCAGCCAGAAGGCCCTGCTGTCCTCAGGGGCAGTTCCAATTCCTCAGGTGCTGCAGCCCCCTGAGATGCTCAGATGGGGGATGAGCAGTGGTTATCACCTCCCAAGCACTGCTGGGCAGGGGAACAGCCCCCACCAAGAGATTTCACTCCAGGTAAGAGCACAGGTACCTGTGCCAGGCCCCACAGCATCCTTCAGCTTGGAAAAGCCCTTTGGGATCATCCAGCCCAACTGTTCCCCCAGCACTGCCAAGGCCACCCCTAGCCCCTGTCCCCAAGTGTCACATCTACCCAGCTTTTACCTCCCTGCAGGGATGGTGGTTCCTGTGCCAGGGCTGGGCAACACCTTCAGTGAATAAATTCTTCCTGATAACCATCTAAACCTCCCCTGGTGTAACTCCAGGTGATTTCCCCTTGTTCTGTCACTTGGGAGAAGAGAGCAGCTCCCACCTTGCCAATCAAACATGGAATCGCTGAGAGGCCTCTTCTCCACCTCCACACAACCAGGGTTAAATCCAAGTGCAGGGCACAGCCCAAGCCCAGAAGGGCATCAGTACAAAGGAATTTCAGTGCTAATTGGTACCTCTGAGGGCATTCCCACCAAGCAGCAGCCAGGACACAGCCCCGGTGAGGGCATGGGGTGAAACCCTCCTCCCCAGGCCAGCACAGGGAACCTTGGTGAGGAGAGATTGGAAGGACAGGCAGAGCAGAGCTCCAGGATCTCCAGGACAGCAGCCAGAGGCTGCAGCTTTGGGCACCACAGTGGGTGCAGCAGAGCCCTCAGACACCCAGCAGCCTCCAGACCCTTCCAAGGTCAGGCATTTTCACTTCATCACCATCCACAGCAGCCTTGAAACCTGATGATCACAAACCCTGTATACATCCTAACATTGCCAAAGAGCAGGGATTGCTTAAAAAAAAGGATTGGGCAATGCCCACTTACCTCAACAATTTCCAGCAGCTCAGGTTTATCTATGCAGCCATTCCCATCCTTGTCATACACTTTGAACGTCCACCTCAGCTTGTGTTCCAGTTTGCCTCGTAAAACAAGATTCAAGGCAGCTACATACTCCAGAAAATCAATGGTGTTATCCTGTGGCAACAGAAAAGCAGCAGCTGGATGACTTAGCTGGGTAGAAAGCTGGCAGAAAACTGCTTTACATCTTCCAGAAAATCTGGGTTACACCTGCCTGAAGGATCATGCACGGGACAGGTGTTTGTTTGGCACTTTGAGGGAGGTTTGTGGCAGCTGAGGACAGCAGCAGGCACAGCCACACCCCAGTGCAGCCGGGCTGGGTTCCTCCTCCCCTGCACCAGCATCCCTTAAAAACACATCCTCTGTCCTCTTGGGAAAAATCCTACAAATGAGGAATGGGATTTCATCTTTCATGCACAGTTTACTCTGCTAGCTTTTCTGCACAGCTTTTGTAAATGAGATTTGTGACCTGAACATTTCATTTTTTGCAAGACTTCGGGTTTTTATAACTTGGAATTCTGAGACAAACCTGACCTGCCCACATCTTCCATGGCCTTTTTTAATCCTTTCCCACAAACTGACTTTTGCTGCCACTTCAATGTGATTTTGACTCTATTTTCAAAGGGACCTTAAGGGAGATGAGTTGATCAGAGATGAACGACCTGAGTCCTCTTTTCCTGTACTGATAGAAGGAACAAACATCCCCACACTTGGAATATGATCAAGAGCTTCAGGAAAAGAATAGTGGAACCATTTGGCAGGTGCTGCTCACCCAAGGCAGCTGAGTTCCATTTTTCTGAGCACCCAAAGCATCCCAGGCTGCCCATGGCAGCAGAGCAGGGTTTGCAGGAACTGTGACTAAACCAGAAAACCCACTTTTCCCAGGTGTCTCATGACAAATATGGCAAAGGGAATCAAAACCCGAATGTCTGAGTTGTTCAGCATTCCTTTGCTTTTGGAAAGCAAAGCTAAAAATCAATATTTTATTACAAACCACCTGCTCGTACTTGATGCAGACACTTCCTCCAACACAGAACAAGCCTGAGTAGGACTTTCCTGCACTGTAATTTCCCTCTGTCTCAGCAGAGAAATATTTTTGCCACGTGGGAGCCTTGGCTATTTGAGGGTCTTACAACAATACTGTCTCAAAATGTGACTGCCTGAGTTTCAACTTTTTAATCCACCCTTAGTCCCTTAAGGGGACATTCTGACCTTAATTAAGGTTGAGATTTGAGGAGATAAATCCAGGGCAGCCTGTGCTCCTTCTCCTGCCCCCACGGGTCGCTCACCCTGCCTCAGTCCCAGGGGTGGGCACAACCCAAACACCTCCCCACTGCAGGAGACAGAAATGGAAATTATTACACAAATAACTGTGAAACCTGCTCAGCACTTACCCCGTTCTTGTCAAAAGCCCTGAACATGTTCTCCACGTACTCTGCTGCTTCCCGGTTGTCCTGGACTCCGAAGAACCTCTTGAACTCGTGCATGAAGAGGGTCCCACTGGGACATTCCACCACAAATTTCTTGTACCATTCCTGCAGCTCTGCAACGTCAATCTCTGCTTGCTCCCCTTCAGCATTGGTAAACTGCTGTCCCATTTTCCCCCAGAAAGCAGGGTGAGAAACAGAAGGAAAAGGAGAAAAACCCTCCCAAAGTCGATTGTTCTTGTTCTTCTCGCTGGCTCGTGCCTTTCTCTGCTGTTGATGCTGTGTCTTGCTGTGTCACCTTCCCTTTTTTGTGTTGTATTTTCGGGTTCCTCCTCCCCTGCCCAGCTCCTGGCAGCTCTGTGCGCTCCCCAGGCGATCTCAGAGTGGCTCCTCTGCCCTGGAGCACTGAGCACTGGGCACGGATAAAAATAACTAAAGATCATTAGGAGATTCCCACCCATGAGCCCCAGAGACCTTCAGATGTTCTGAGCTGTGCCCTATTTTCCAGGGGCTCAGGGTCTTTCCACACATTAATACCTCCAGGTCAAAGAATTTGGGAGCAGAGGTTCCCTTTACACGCAACACACAGCCCTACTCTCTGCACTGAAGGGTTTTCTATGAGAAAAAAGGGATTATAGGGGAAGGAACATCAGTCTTTGCAATGCTGGCTTGTATTACCTGCCTGTGGGGGTTGCTCAGTGCTTCAGTAAGATGAGGTAGAGGAAAAAACAACAATTACAGAGAGGAAATCCTGAGAAAACAAACACTTTTCATAAAATNAAAAAAAAAAAAAAAAAAAAAAAAAAAAAAAAAAAAAAAAAAAAAAACAAAAAAAACAAAAAAAACAAAAAAAAAAAAAACCACCAACAACAAAAAAAACCACAAACACCAAAACCCACCCCCCAAAAAACACACCTATTCCTCTTCTTGTCACATCTCCATCTTAAAGCTTTAAGCTAAAAAGAACTAAAGGAATTGTTTATTTCCATATTTTTAGAGCATATTCTCCTTATTCCCTTCCTCTGTTTGTGTCCATGGGAATTCTCCTCCTGCTTACCCTGAACCTCATTGACTGCTCTGATCACTGACACAAAGTGCAGCTCCTCCCTGGCCTCTTTCTCTCTGTTCAGCACCACAGCCACGGCTCAGCCCCTTCTCTCCACACACACAGAGCCTTTTCCTTTTCCTGAGGAGCCCCCAGCTCTTCTCCACACCAAACCAGTTGTTCTGAACCCAACCAATATTTGTGTCAGCTGGAAAAAATGACCTGAGCTATAAATGTGTCCAGGCCAGCCCAATATCTTCATTAAGAGGATTGGAGCAGCATTAATAGGAAACAATAAATTCTCTTATCCTAATGCCGAGGCCCAGATGGATTGAGGCTGCTCACTTTTTGGGAACTTTTTGTGGTGTTAGTTAGATAAGAAGAGCCTCTCTTGTGGAAGAATACTGGCTAAGAGCCAGGCTGAAATTTGGATTTGATATTGCAGAAGAGTAGAGCAATTCATGCTGCAGTGTAAGAGTGGGATTTGCTCTGAATCCACTCACACCTGCAAGTAAGCCAGCAGTGGTACTGTGTGTGTTTATATATATATGTGTGTGTGTGTGTGTGTGTTTGTGTATTTATACACAGAGATTTACAGGGGTGTAATACAACCTTCCACTTTTACATGTAGGATACCCAGGCAAGGTTTGGTTTCACTTAAAAGAAGAGCAAAGAGAAGACAGAACAACACAGCAGAGGCCTGGAGATGGATGGAAAGGGCCAGAGAAGTTGCCAGAAAATGTAAGACTGTTCTATTTCAAGTAAAGAATTTTTATCTAATAATATTTTTGTCTACCCTCGTGCCTAGAAGAATGCAGGACAATTAACAAATTCAACCCTTCCTTTTGGAAATGCTTCAGCTGAGCTTCAGCCCCTGACTTGGAGATGCCTCATCCACAGCAGAGCAGCTCGAGGGCTGCCCACCAGAAAAATAACACTAAATCCATCCCCTGCTGTTTTCCTCTTCACTAAAGACACTGGAAAGGAGTCTTTGGTAGCCACAGGCACGTTTATAAATTATTTTATACAATTTTTGGAGTTATCTTGGCTGGTGAGGCCAGGAGTTCCCCCTGGGTCACAAACAGCCACAGAGGTGCTGCCAGGACAGGGGTGGGGAGGGTCCATTCCTTTTTCCTGCAGCACAGCTGGGGACTGGGGATGTGCTGGGGTGAAGCCTCTCCACCATTTTGTGCTGCTCTCCTGCACAGAGCTGCCTGCTGGAATGTGAGTGCTGAGAGCACTCTGCAAGACTCCACATGCCCAGGACATTGTCTTGACTCATTGCATAATTTTGTTTTGCCTTATGGGAACTTGGTGATCTGTTCCCAGGAGAGAAAATGGTTCCTTTTTGTTTTGATGACTGCAATTTTCTCCAGCTGGGAATAAAAGACTGCAAGAGACCTGGAGTACAAAGCCCAGCTGCTGCTCTTGCAGATATCATGACATACAATCGTGTTGATAAAATAGTGATATTGATTTGGCACTGAAATAAAGTAAATGCCATAGCTCCTGGTGTGAAAATTCCTCTGCACATCCCCTGTGTGCACTGCAGGCTGCACTGAAAGAGCTGCTGTCTGTCACTTCATAAGGCACAGTTTATCAGCCAAAAGATTTCTTCATTTGATAAAAAAAAAAAAAAAGATGCAGATAGAGGTAAATATAAGCAGCAAGAAGTAAAAATAAAAATAATGATTTCTAGAAAACACTACAATGCCAAGGTTGTTTGTCTGCCTGAAGGAGCAGGATCGATGCTCTGTGTTTTGTCAGAGCAAACTCTTTGGATGATCAGTTAGAGACAGGTAACATCTGATTGCACATCCTGCCTCATGAGTTATCCCGGGATTATCACCTCTACAGCTCCAAAGCTGTGGAGTTTCCCAGCCAAGAGTATGGAAAAAGACAGCTTATTTCCCATCAGCTGCCTACCCCAGCGTGCTGCCACACGCTCCAGCACTGCCTGGTAGAAACTCAACAGGGGAAAAAAAAAACCACTAAACCCTGCAGAGAGCTGGGAAGAGTCATTTGTTTGCATCTGTGTCAGTGCTGGGCAGGCAGCAGGGGCTGTGGAGCTCCCAAGCTGGAGCAGTCCTCACCCAGCTCTTTTGCCACGTTGCTCCACCTGTTAAAATCCTCCAGGCCTGACCTGCCCCAGGACCCTCCTGTGGGTTGGGCATCCCGAGTGTCCTTCCAGTGGGCCTGGGAAGGGCAGAACCCTGCCCAGGCAGCTCCCAGCAGTGCACAGATAGCCAAGGCAGCAGGAGTGAGAGCAGCAGCAGCAGCCTGGTGTCTCCTTGCACAGCTCCCCAGCATCCCACCACAAACAAAGCCAGCCCAAAGCATCTCTAAATTTCCCCGTGTGGCCGGAGGCGTGACTGCAGGAATGCAGGGAGGATGAGCAGCAGCTTTTGTGCTGACCCATCTGAGGAGAGATCAAAGATCCCTCAGAGCTTGGTCTGGAGTTCAGCCCAATACCTCCCCGTTGCTCCCAAAACTGTCCTACCCCTGCATGTTTTTATACAGCAGGAATAACAACAAGGATGTTTTATTCCAGGAGCAGCTGTCCCTTGATTTACACATCGGGAGTGGTAGGTGCCACTGAGGAATCCACTGCAAGAGTGTCACCCAAGAGGAGAGCACTGACCTTGGGGTATCTTCTGCTTATTGCCATTATGTGCTGACAAACTCCTGCTAAGTGTTTCCCCTGAGCAGAATTCCATTCTGAATGAAACCTGAAATATTTACCTTGCACTTGGCATCCAGCAAGGCAAACTTCCCCAGAAAAAATGTTGCATTGTTTTGTCTGTGTGTGAAGATCTCCAAGATAATTCCAAACCCTTGGCTCGGGACTGAGCTGTGGGTGAAAGTCACCCTTCCCAAAGTCAGGGTTCAGCATTTTCCTTAGTCTTCACGATGAGGAGGAGAAGGGAAATTCCCGTATTTTTTCTGGTTCATTGAAACTGAATGGTGAAGTATTGTATGATCCTTGAAACCAAGATTCACCACTGAGTCACGGTTCTCCACCTACGAGGAAAATAAATAAGACACGAGGCTGGAGAGCAGGAGACTGCAGAGGGACCAGGGAGAAGCTGCTGAGCCCCATCCCAGGGGTAGGTGTGACCCCAGAGCAGGGATGGAGGCAGGGAAGAGGGACATTTTTATGCTTTTCAGAGAAAAAGCTGTGTCCTTGTGGCTTTAATCAGAGCTGACTGCTTTAGGGTTTGGCTTCATCCCATGCTATGATTGACTGGATATGGATCTATATGGACAGATGCAGGACAAGAGCAAATGTATTCAGGTTGTGCTAGGGGAGGTTTAGATTGGATATTTGGGAGACTTTCTTCACTGAAAGGATGGACAAGCATTGGACAGGCTGCCCAGAGAAGGGGCAGAGCCACCGTCCCTGGAGGTGTTTAAAACCCTGTGGATGTGGTGCCAAGGGACAGGGTTTAGTGGTGGACCTGGCAGTGCTGGGTTAATGTTTGGACTCGAAGATCTTAGAGATCTTTTCCAGCCTTAATTATGCTGTGATTCTATGGCTCAGCTGGATATGCTTTGAACTGCAAAAAAGCCCAGGAAGTTTATGATTTCTTCCCAAAATATTCCATTTAAAAGGTGGAGATATACTGCTTTAAAGCAAACTTTCTTTCCTAAATACTCCATTTACAGTGGAGAGAAAAAAAAAATCCCGTTTGGAAGTTTCCTAAATATTCCATTTGACAGGAAAAGGGCCGCGGCAGAAGGGCGGGGGTGCGGGGTGCTCTGCTCGCCCCGTGCGGGGTTTGGGGGGCTCAGCGGGGGCTGTGCGGTCCCCCCGCGGGGGCGAGGCGGGCGGGGCGGCTGC
>VZTR01000500.1:19270-35041 GCA_013400775.1 Chaetops frenatus | reverse complement strand
GGCTAGCCCCGGGCTACGCCTTTCAGGTCGGTGTAAAGCGAGGCCTAAAGTTAGGGCAAGGCTGGTCTTTTCCCCCCACCCCCTTCAGCCACTGCAGTTTTCGGATCGCAGCTGTTACATCCCGAAACCCCAAGCTTTGTGTAACAAC
Source organism: Chaetops frenatus (assembly GCA_013400775.1). Classification (NCBI taxonomy): domain Eukaryota; kingdom Metazoa; phylum Chordata; class Aves; order Passeriformes; family Picathartidae; genus Chaetops; species Chaetops frenatus. Next base: position 34,893 of record VZTR01000500.1, on the reverse strand, counting down.
TCGTGCCCCTTCCCATTTCAGGGGCTGCCTGGCCGTGGTGGGGGTTGGGGTGCAGAAATGGGGAATTCAAAGAGTTAATCGTGTTCAGGTGTGTTGGGGGTGGCACAGGTGGTGGGAGGCAGATGCACAGAGCTCTGAGCCCCAGGTTCCCGGTGGAGGGAGGTGATTCAGCGTCGGATGGAAGTTCAGCGAGTTTCTCTGTGGGAAGGCTTGTCTTTGAGAAAATGAATACAGGTCTATGAAATCCAGGATAATATAGTCAAACGAAGGTAACGAGCAAGGAGCGGGGTCTGAAGGGAGAAGTCCCTTCCGTCTTCAGAGGCTTTAAAGGATGAGGTGGAGCAGGAACACTGAATATATTTGAGTCTACAGGCGGGGAGTGAAAGCATCCGTGCAGCAAAGCTGAGCTGGGTTCAGGATGGTTTTCCTGGTGCTCTGTGTGCTGTTGGACCGTCTGGCACCTCACCAGAGCCCCGAGTGTCACCACAGCTGACCAGGGCTGTCCCTGCCCTTTGTCAGCCCTGGTCCCCTCCGGGGAGTGGCTGCAGGCTGTCTGCTCCTTCCTGAGTTCTTCTTGTTGGGCTGAATGTCTCCAAGGAGAAATATTAATAATTAGGGTACAAGGAGTAATTACCTCACTGACCAGAGATGTATGAGCAGCACAGGGATGTGCTAATTATCCCTACACACCACCCAAACTGAGTGGGGATAAAGGGAGCTGGATAATCCCTGGGTCTGTGCGCTGGGGAGCCTCGAGAGAGGGCCAAGCCTGCCTTGGCAAAGCCAGTGAACGTGCACAGACATTCCCCAGGTGTCTGGCATTGGTGGAACCCACCAGATCGAAGTTGAAGGTTGTAAGAGGCTGACTCACCGTCTGAGCCCAGCAATGGGATTCAAGTTGATTTGCTCTCGGTTATTGTGTCAACAAGTCATTGGTGATAAAAGGTCATAAAGCATTGTAGTGTGGAGCACTGACAGACACTGTCTGGGGCCCAGGGACAATCCCAGCCAGCACCCACCTTGTGACCCGACTCCTCTGCTGTGAGAGGGGCACCGATCTCTCTTCTTCTGGGGGTTTGAATTTACTCTGTGTGTCCACAGCGCACGTTATTAGCAGGGACTGCTTGTAAAGTTAAATGTAGGAGAGATTGTGGAAACCAGCCACAGTAGGGATTCTTTAAAATGTCACTTTTTTTTTTTTTAACTTTTCGAGAAAAATCAAACCTGGTTTTGGTCTCAATTCTAATTCCAGGATTAACCTGGACTTTGTGTATTTGCAAGCACGCTTCTGAAGATTTAATTCTGACAGCATTTTTAACATGGAGAACCAACACAGCAGAGTTTCAGGAGCACTAAAATAATTTTGATGATTGCTTCCTGATCCTCTGCAGCTCCTGGGAAAGAGTCTGGTAATGTGCCCACACATTTTCAAACTATTATTTAAAGATGGTTTGCAGTTGAAGCTGAACATTTTCTTTGCAGAAAAGATAAACAGATAAACTGAGTTGTGTTTGGATTAATTTTGTGTGAGTGCTTGCATCTGAATGGGATCTGCAGGTATTTGAACAAATAAAACCTGTTCCTAGACTAGTTCTTGGATAGGATTTTTTTAATCTTCTCCATCTCTGCTACCAGGTGCATTTTGCAACTCCTCCAGCAATATTCAGGGCTTATGGCAAAGGTTTTACTTGTCCTGTAACTTATAAAGCTGTAAGCTTTATTAATGGGAATATTTGTCGTTTCTCACCTCTGTTTCAAGATTTACAAATGAATAGGGGAGATGAACCTTCTGAGCACACGTCTAGTGCAGAAATCCCCTCCTAAAATCTAAAGATACTGAATGTTGCCTTTTCTTGGAGAGGGACAGGCATTAATTTTGTTTGTTTGGCTTTGTTCTACACAAGGAAAATATTGTTGGCTGGCTGCAGTTGTATGAGCAACACAGGGCTACTTAACAAAAACATTAAGTAAACAGCACTCGATTTTTAGCAGCAGTGCAGGCAGACCTGCAGTTCATGTCCTTCTGGATAAACATCCTGGTTATTACAGGTCAGTGCTGTTTGCCAATGATTATGCTGCATTCAGGGCATTCATGGAAAAGTCATAAAATGACTTTCAGAGTCTGTGTGTGTGGTAAAACAGCCCCTGTGCTTCAGCCTGGCCCCTGCACCTCGGCTGGGCTGAAACCTCCCAGTCAGGATGAGCCTTTCTCCTCCTCGGTGTGAGTCTGACACAACTGAGGGAGCAGAGATCAGACCAGCCCCTTCTCCAAGGTGTACGTGGAGGCTTTGGAAACTCTGCTGCCTGTTCCTGCTGTGGCTTGTTCATGACTTCAACTGCTGCTCAGGGTTTACAGCCCAGCTCTGCTCAGGGCTCGGCCTCCCTGTGCTCGCTGAGCAGCAGTAACTCTCTCTGGAACACTGGATGTGAGCTGCTGTCCTTGGACAGCTCTGGGCCCCGCTTAGGGAGGTGTGTGTGACTCTGCCCAGCACAGGAGTCACCCAGCTGAATCTGAATTGGTGGTTTCAGGGTGCAGTACCATGAAAAATAACAGCATTATACAGCACAGGGCCCTTTCTCGTTCCATCAATTCAGTTTCTTTGAAGGGAATGTGTCTCGAGTCACCTCCAGCAGTGGCTGTGCTGTCACCCCTTGCAGACCATGGCCCTACACCCGCGGAGGGTGCGCCTGAAGCCGTGGCTGGTGGCTCAGGTGGACAGTGGGATGTACCCCGGGCTGATCTGGCTGAACCGGGAGGCGAAGCGGTTCCAGATCCCCTGGAAACACGCGACTCGGCACAGCCCCCAGCACGAGGAGGAGAACACCATCTTCAAGGTGAGGCACAGGAGGGCTCGGGCATCCCACGGCTCTGGAACCAGGGACAAAGGGCTGGATTGTTGGCCCAGGAGCTGGACAGGCATCTGGGGAGCTGTTTCCAGGCACGTTTTATTTATCTGACCTCAGAAAAGCCACTTTATGCACCTGGATGCCAAGCTTGGCACTGCCTGAGATGGTGTTGAGTTCTTTAACCCTTTCCCACCACCAAAGGCTGGACGCTGTGTGATCCATGGTCTCTGGAAGATGACTGCTATTGGTTTCATCTGCTCGGGCTGGGATGTGGTCACTGGCTTGCTCTTGGCAGCAAACCATGAAATGCTGTTACGTAAATCTTAAGAGGTCCACCACAAGCTCATCATAAGCACTCATCACTGCTGTCCCTAATATTCTTATCCCAAGGGATTCAGTGTAACTCCCTACACTCCTTTGAGGAATTTCTGACCTCTGTCTCGGAGGGATCTTGAACCAATAATCAGATTTTGGGGTGAGAGTGGGAGAGGGCAGCCAGATGTCTGTGGCTGTCCTTCCACTCCACTTTAACTGAGTCCATTCCTCCTGCACAGGCTCCCTGTCAAAAATGACTTCTGGTATTGAATCTGAAACCCACAAAATCCCTAACCCAGAATTGCTAACATTCTTTTGGAATTTGGATTTACATCTCTTTTACTCCGCTTCCTTTTAATGGGAAAAACTGTTAAAGTGGGTATTTCCATTTTTTTTGTTATCACAAGAGGTCTAATTAAGACTTCTGCGAGAGAAGGATTTTACAGTGGATTTGTTTGGTAGTTTGAGTTCTGATAAAAGCTGCTGTGTGGGGAGGGCTGGACTGAGCTGGCTGTACTTTGTCCCCAGGCATGGGCTGTGGAAACAGGAAAGTACCAGGAAGGAGTGGACGAGCCGGACCCTGCAAAGTGGAAAGCCCAGCTCCGATGTGCACTTAACAAGAGCCGGGAGTTTAATTTGATGTATGATGGCACCAAGGAGGTGCCCATGAACCCTATTAAAATTTATGAGGTGTGCGACATCCCGCAGTCGCAGGGATCAATCATTAATCCAGGTGAGGGCCTTGCTGACACGGGCTGGCTCCTGGGCAGGCGTTGGTCCAAGGCAGCTCCTTCCCTCTCTGCATTAACTCTCCAGCTGCCCTTGTGCAGCAGGAGCAGCTGCCAGGTGAAGCCTGTACTTAAAATAAAAGGACTTTGAACCATGCTTTAGTACTGAAATTAATAAAGCTGTACACAGTTGCATGCTTTCCTGCTAAACAGTATAATATTGGCAATACTGTCTTACTCCATCAATATTTTAAACTTCATTTTCTAGAATTATATATTAAACTGAAATTAACATGTTGTATGGATCAGATTTATCCTTTTTTACTGACATTTGAAAAGTACACAAAATAATACCCAATATTGTTCACAGCCAATATGAAGATGATATTTTATCAGTGTTTCATGCTGATCATCCACCCACAAGAATGTGCTTGCTTGCAGGTTCCACTGGCTCAGCTCCGTGGGATGAAAAGGATAATGATCTCGATGATGAAGAGGAGGAAGAATTGAATCAATCTCAGCATGTCCCAATTCAAGAGACATTTCCATTTCTTAATATCAATGGTTGGTGGCACAGATTAATGTACTAGTGAAGGTATTTGTTTGTAAATTGCTGTATGCTTGAAATAAAATCTTGGTTTATTGAAGAGTTGTTGCCTTTTTGTAGATTCTCCGATGGCTCCAGCCAGTGCAGAAAACTGCAGCACTGAAACTGTGTGGCCAAAGAATGAACCTCTGGATATGGAAATGCCCCCAACAGCGCTGCAGCACGACTTCTTCAGCAGCCCCGAGCTCTGGATCAGCTCCCTGCCAAGTACGTGCATGGGTTTGTAGCAGTGCTTCTGCTTTTGTACTTTAAAACCCCTCAGAAAGCAGTGTTCTGCCTTTTTTCCTGCGGCTGTTTGAAGGAGGAGGAGTTGTGTAGTTTAACTAGAACTGTGTGTGGTTTAAACATCCCCATGAGGGCAGCGGGGCTCGCGTGGTGTCCCTGCTGCTGGTGCTCCAGGAAAAGCCACACTGATGGTTTCTCTCTCAGTGACAGACCTGGAAATCAAGTTTGAATATCGGGGAAAGGAGACCGGACCCACGACGACTGTGAGCAACCCGCAGGGCTGCAGACTTTTCTATGGAGAGCTGGGTCCTATGCCAGACCAGGAGGAGCTCTTTGGGCCCATCAGTTTGGAGCAGGTCAAGTTTCCAGGGACGGAGCAGATCACCAACGAAAAGCAGAAGATCTTCACGAGTCGGCTGCTGGATGTTATGGACAGGGGACTGATCCTGGAGGTCAGCGGCCACGCCATCTACGCCGTGCGGCTCTGCCAGTGCAAGGTGTACTGGTCTGGGCCCTGTGCCCCCTCCTCCACCACCCCAAATCTGATCGAGAGGCAAAAGAAGGTCAAGCTCTTCTGTCTGGAAACGTTCCTAAGTGGTAGGTAACTTCTCCTTCTGGAAAATAGCTTTGGACACTGGTCGTGGCACTGCTGGAAAGGGTGGTCTGCACTGGGGCTCTGCCTGGATGCACCAGGTAGTTCCCTGTGTGTGGAGAGTGAGTCAGGGCCTCTGCTGCCCTTAATTCAGGGGAGCTTGGAGCAGGTATGTGGCAGGAGAAAGGGACTGTACACTCATTTAATGCTCTGAGAGACATCAGAGGGCCTTGCTTTGAAAGAGAGCACCTCATGTGCGAGGAATGAGCTGTAGTTGTGAGAGTGGTGGCAGAGGCCTGTGTGTAGGTACGGCTGGATGCAATGAGGTGGGATGTCACGGGCGTTTCCAGCCTAAAGAGGACAACCCTGTAGCACTCTGCTTTTCTTCCTAGAGCTGATTGCCCATCAGAAGGGACAAATTGAGAAACAGCCACCATACGAGATCTACTTCTGTTTTGGGGAAGAGTGGCCCGATGGAAAACCCAGGGAGAGGAAGCTGATTGTGGTGCAGGTAGGAGCTGGGGCTCTGGGGTGACACGTGCCAGCCTTGTTGGGTTTGGGATCAATTCCCATGGATACCGAGACCTGTTCTTTTCTGCGGTGGCTTCTGGCACCAGGAAAACTCCAGTAAGGCTGGTGGGGTTTGGGAGAGCAAATACAAGTGTGAATTGGTTTGTGTGTTTTAAGGTATTGTGGAAACCATCCCTGCATCCAGGACAGGGGTTCCTGCAGAGTAACAGGGATATTCCACGTGTCTTTAGGCTAAAAAAAGGGGACTTCTTTACCAGGTCATCCCCGTTGTGGCCCGGATGATCTATGAGATGTTCTCTGGGGACTTCACGCGCTCCTTCGACAGCGGCAGCGTGCGGCTGCAGATCTCCACGCCCGACATCAAGGACAACATCGTGGCCCACCTGAAGCAGCTCTACCGGCTGCTGCAGAACCACCAGGAGGGCTGGCCCATGCAGGCCCCAGCCATGCACATGGCACAGCCACTCCCAGCACAGTGACACACCCTCGGCTCCCACCGGCCTTTCTTATCTTGTACATATCCACAAGTGTTTCTTAACTAGTGCCTTGCCTGAATCTGAATAAATAAAATCTGTAAATCTCGTCATCTGATTCCACAATTTCAGCAGTCTGTGGTGCTTTTGTTTTGCAAGTGGCTCAGAACAGAGGGGATTACAGGAATATTTCTAACTCCTTCAGCCTTTTCAGCTGTTTGCTTAAGCAACTGCTCTGTATAAATCAGATTTTCAATTCTGTAATATTTTTTAATCTGCTATTAATACAATGTATATAAACACTTGACCATTAGAGAGGGAGAAAGAAACTAATCTTTGCTCTATTAAATGTACCTGGACAGTATCACCTTGTCTAATTTTTTTCTCTAATGGGGCTGTACCAGCAACTTCGGAGGCTGGTATGCCTTACAGTGTGGGGTTTTTTATAGGGATGGTCTATACGCAGGCATTGTATACACATATATAACAGAATGGGGTTGGAAGGGTCCTCTGGAGCTCCTCTAGCTCAGTCTCCTGGGGGCTGATGGTTCAGATCTGTACAACCCTAAGCACTCAGTGATGGTACAGAGCTGTCAGCAGCTCCCAGCACAGCGGAGCGCTGTCCCTGTCCCCTCCTTTATGCCCGGGCTGCGGGCGCTGCTCTGCCGTGACTCCCAGCCCTTCTCTGGGCCATGGTGCTGCCCCAGCCCGGCTCCCAGCCCTTCTCACCGCCCTTCCCCGGCCATGGCGAGGCTGTCCCGGCCAGCAGGAAGCGGCTCCGCCCAGGGCTGGGCCGAGCTCGGGCCCGCCCCGGAACAGCGGCGAGTTCCGCTCATGGCCCCGGGGCCCGGGTCGCTGCCGCTGCCGGTACCGCTGCTGGTGGCGGCGGCCCGGGAGGCGCTGGGGCCCGNTGCTCCGCGCCCGGCCCGCGCCGCTGGTGGATGTGTCTGTGGGGCGGCGGGGCCCCGCGCTCTGCGGCCCGGCCCAGGCCCGCGCCGTCCGCCGCCACCTCGCCGCCCTCCTGGGTCACCTGCGGGACGCCGAGGCCGCCAGCACCGAGCCGGTGACCGCCAGCGAGGTTGCCGCCAGCGACTGGAACCTGTGCACCGTGGCCGGGGTGCTGCTGGGCTACCCCGCCGTGTACACCTTCGCCGAGGGCGCCGAGAACTGCCTGGCGCTGACCCCGCTGAGGGTGTTCACGGCCCAGGCCTCCTGCCCCCGGATAAAGGATGGGCTCAGGGTGAAGATCTGCTCCTTCAGCGTCCCGGAGAGCCTCTGCACAGAGCTGAGGGATGTGCTGGATGCCTGGTGCGAGGAGCTCAGGGAGGCTTTCAGCACTCAGAGTGACTTTGTAGATCTCTGCATTTCCAGCGAGGTCGTGTCTCTTCCAGCGGTTGCCTTGTAAAACACGAGCATACTCGGACTTTTTGGCCTTCACTGAATCAGGGACCAAGGCAGAAGATCCAGTTCCCTGTGTGTGTTGTCCCCTGCATCTTGAGCACTGAAGGCTGAATTGTGACAGTCACCGCAGGCCGGTGGCAAAACCAAATACATGTTCTTTAAAGAAAATGAGTGTGTGGATGTGTGTGCTCCCAGCTGCTCTGCTGCCTCTGTCCTGCCTGCACATCACACCCTGCAAAGTCAGAGTGTATTTATTTGTAATGGGCAGCTGAAGGTTAATAAAAGATTTGAACACTCTGGTGCTTTGAATTAGTGAAGTTTATTGTAGGCTCCGTGTGTATTTACTGCATGTATATCCCGTGTATATTTCATGTGTATTTACTTCCCTTGCAAGATGTCGTGGCCTGTGTTCTATCAACCTGTACATGAATGAAGGGCCAGTGCTGCTCTAAAACCTGCATGGTGCAGCTTCAGAAGGGACTTTAAAGCCCTGTCTGTGATGAATTCATGTGGTGCTGGCAGTGAAAGGGAAGCAGCTGTGGCTGTGGGGATGTTTGGCCACAAGAGAGGCTGGAGGAGTGGGATAGAACAGGGCCTGGTGGGTGTGAGGTGGGGAAATTGCTCAGGACACGTGAGGGGACCGTGCTAAAGAGCCCCCCTGAGCTGGGTTTGTTTGTCAGGTAAGAGCAGAGGTAGCCCAGGACCGAGTACCTCCCATTCAGGGAGAAACAAATACAGGAGAACTTGGGGGATGTAAGAGCCGGGCAGGCTGGATCCCAGGGGCACGGGGTGCCCTGGCGCTCTCTCCCCGTGTGAGCCACAGCAGCTGTGGCCAGAGGGGCTTTGTCCCCCGGTGCCTCGGGCTCTGGGCAGTGCAGCCTTCGGCAGGAACGGAGTAACCACAGCACAGAGGGAAGGGGCCATGTCCCCGTGTTTATTGGGAGCTGTCTGGAGCGAGAGCAGCTCGGGATACGAACCGAACGTGCACAAACGAAACAGCAGAAGGTGCGATGAGGTCCAGTTGCTCTTGGTGAAGCAGAGGTCAGTTCCCGCAGTGAAGTCAGTCATCACGGAGCTCCGTCAGGGCCTGTAACTCGCAAGGAAGGTGGCGATGGCCACTGCTGCCACTGCCACCAGGAGAGGGATCCAGCGACCGCGCTGTCTCTGCCGGGAGGAGCTTGTGTTACTGGGAGCTTGCTGGGGGATGCCACTTCTCGTCTCAGCCCTAGCGAACATGTCATCCCTCCCTCTGCACGGCACAGAGCGGGGGGGGACCATTCCCCAGGCCGATGTGCAGCGCTGGGGTGGGGACGGGAGCTCCCACCTGTGCCTGGCTGCCGTGGGAGCGGTTCAGCTCGTCCCGGCACTGGCGCAGCCGGCTCAGGCAGGACTGGTACTCCTCACTCAGCGCCTCCAGCTCCGAGCGCAGCTCCGAGCACTGCAAGCACAGCAAGGGGCTCTCAGCAGGAGGGGTCCCCTCCGGTCTGTCCACACCCAGAGTGGCCGGGCTGCTGCAGCCGCCTTCGGGCACAGCCCAGCTCTGCTGCCCGAGAGTCCCCGCGCACCTGCAGGACAGAGCAGAGCTCAGCGTTACTGCAGCCCGCTGCCGGGGCAGAGCCGGGCCTGCCAGCACCCTACACCTGCCTGGCTTTGCTGCCAACAGTCACATCACGGCAGAAAGGAGAAATCGTGATTTTTAGAACCACAGGGGTGTGCGGGTCAGGAGGATGTGGAATGCAGACTCCTGTCAGGGTTTCCCTCTCAATCCGAAGTTCCTTCTGCATTTCACTGATCCTGACAGTCCTTTTAACCCTCTGAGACAGGCACCTTGGCTGTGCTGCACAGCCCCAAAACTCAGGGATGGCCCCATTTCCTGACCAGCCAGAGTTCTCCCTGACGAGCAGAGCGTTGGCAGCAGCTGTGGAAGGAGCTGCCTGTGCCCAGAGGCTTCAGGAGCCAAAGTGGGGGCAGCTGGGTGCCTTGTCCCCCCCAGCTGTTCCCTCTTGCTGCGACTGTGCTTTATAAACCCCTCCCGGGAGCTGCTGGGTGATTCCCTCAGCCCTGTGGATTAGTGTGACAAAGGTATCTCCTGTGTGGCTCTCAGCTCTACTACAGTAAGTTATAAACCATTTTTAAGTCCTTTTAAATAAATCCTTGCAGGCTGAACGCTGCTATAACAATTGGGGGGCTGTTAGTTGGCAGAAGGCTGGTTTGATGGCAAAGAGTGCAAAAGGCTGCAAACCTTTGTTTGGTTGGGGGTTTTTACAGCCCAGTTGTAAGGGCATTGCTTCTGTTAGCAGACCCTTCCTGTTATCTTTATTGCTGTTATTATTGCAAGCATTTTCTTTTTCTCCTCTCCTTCCTTTTTGCCCAGGGGCTTGGTTCTTAAAATGTGGCTTTGTCTTTTCCCTGTGGGGCTGCTGAGGCTCTCCTGTCTGTGAGAGCAGGAGTGGGTTTGTACAGGGAGAGCTCTGCTGCTGCAGCCCTGTCCTGGGGGTAGGTGCTTCATTGGGGGTTTAGGCAAGAGTGGTACCAGGATACAAATTCAGGGGAGATAATCCTTACAGGGGACACCAAGCCTGAGTCACTCACAGGAGCTTTGTTGTGTGGTGTTTGTCATACCAGCAACAACTGAGTGACTTCCTCACCTCGTTCTCCTTTGCTGTGAGCTGGGATGTCCTTTTCTGCATCTCGTCCTTCAGACCTTCTGTTCCCTCCTCCTTTTCCTTGGGGTGCTCTAACAGAGTGTTTTGTTTTTCCTTGGCAGGAGTGAGAGGTGGGGTCTGTGTGGTGAAAAGCTGGTCTAGAAAACAGTCAGGTTTCTGATGAGAAACAGCTTGAGGCTCTGGGTTGGCTTTAGCTCTTGTTTACTCAGCACAGTTTAATGATAATATTTGTGTGCTATGCATAAAGCAGAAGACACAGGAGCTGAGTTTATCACAGGCCTGTCTCTGCTGTAGCTACAAGTTCATCATCTTTAGAGCAATATTTCTAAGCAGTTGCCAGAAATGGAGGGGAGGGAGAGCAAAAATGCCTTTTTTATTACTTTCTTTTTGTCAAGTACAGCTGTAATTGCAATTATAAAGTGGAATGTGTTTTGTTTGGAAAAAATATGGTGTAGCCACTGAAGCAAAATTTGCAGTGAAATCCATTTATTTTTTAAAGTGTTTGCCATCATAAATACATTTATATTAGCTAGCAAAACAACTCATGTTTCTGTGTAGCTCTAAAATAACCCTGCATTCTAAACCAATGTAGACTTTTCCTAGAGCCAGGGCTAGTGTTCCTGTGTCCAGGGAGTGCTATGTGGGGGTTACAAAGTTTGCTGACCTTTTCTCTGCACCGTCACCTCCTGGCTCTTCTGTTGGTTGTTCTGGTTGTGGATCAAGTCTGGGAACATAAAAAGCCACATTATTGTCCACAGCACTAAAGGAGGTCTCTAACTTTGTGCATTTCTGTGTTACTTACTCTGTAAATGGCTGATTGTTGCCTCCAGTGTTAACTTCTGCTCTTGTTCTTTTTGCAATTTATCTGAAATAAGGATAGAAGGAAGTCAGGGTTTGTGCAAATCTCTGTGTATCTTTATGCAAGGGTGGTACTTTCCATGTGCAGAGTGGAGCAGGCATTGTTGTCTGCCCTGGACTTTCTTCTCTGAAGGGATGTGATTTTTAGGTGTTTATTGCCCTTTCTTTTTTGGCAGCTTTGTCTTATGTGCCTTGTGTTTAAGTCATGTATGGTTTATTTTAAAGCTGTTCATGCAAGACCTTTTGTAAAATTAAAGTGCAACCCACTTTCTCTTCCTTAATTATGTTTTAAAATAGCCATGTGTGAGTTTAAAATAATGTGTGTGTTTTCTTGCCTCTGAGCTGGTGCCTTGGGACATTTCAGCTCCTGTGTAACACCATCATCCCACAGCACCCGGGGCTGCAGTGCTGTGTCTGATGGTCTGCCAAGGGTGCAAAGTCCTGATTCGAGCTAAGGACACATCTTAGATTTTTATTTCTTTTAATGGTTGGGATGGTCTGCTATTCCATCCTTTCCGCTACCAAAGTCACTTGACTTCTCTGAACGCTTTAATCTAGCCAGGAACAACTTCAGGAGGACCTTCTGTGCAAGCTGGGCTGTGCAGCACGTTGGGAGTGAGTCTCGTCTGCGGGCGGCTCTAAGCGCCGTGGCTTTAGGAGCATTTTCCTTGTCCCTTCCCTTCCCTCGGAGGGCACAGCCCGCGCCGTTCGGGTACCTTGGATGTGGCGGATGTGGCCGGCCTGGCGGTCGTTGTCCCCGCGCAGGGCGCTGGCTCTGTGCAGCAGCTCCGTGTGCTCCTCCCGCAGCTCCCGCAGCTCCCGGCTCAGCCGCTCGTTCTGCGCCTCCGCCCGCTGGGAGGGAGAGACGGGCACGGACTGCTTGGGCTCGGGAGGACGTGACAGCTCATCCCGTCCTGCCCCAGACCCCCTTCCACCGTCCCAGGGTGCTCCAGGCCCCGTCCAACCCGGCCTGGGACACTTCCAGGGATGGGGCAGCCACAGCTCCTCTGGGCAACCTGACATCAGGAAAATCCCAGCTTCCCGAGGAAGGTGTTCCTGCAGGGAGCTGCTGTACCTGGAGCTCGCTCTGTAAAGCCTGGAAGCTGTTTCTGAGCTCGGCGTGTGCCGTGGTCGCCTTGGTCAGTTCGGCTTTGAGAGTGGCATCGTGCTCTTTCCAGAGGGCGAGGTCCTCCCGTGTCTCTGCCAGGCTTCTCTGGGGAGGAGACCAGGGACCCAGGGGTGGCTGTGACCCGGGGGATGGTGCCAGCCTGCCCTGGGTGACACCAGCGGGGCAGTGCTGGCTCCCCCAGCACCAGGACACAAACACCTGCGTGGGGCTGATGCCATCTGATGGCCAGAGCCAGCACGGGAAATGCTCCCTCTGGAACACTGGCACACCTTCCTGTGCTGCCAGCGGGCTTCCGAGGCCTGGTGCTGCTTGGGATAAAACTCTCTTGTTTTTCTGCAAATACCAGTTATCCTGTGGGTCAAAGCAATTTGCTGCTTCTTGAGGAAAACCTATTTTTGTACAAATGAGCAACTCCAGAAAAAGCAACTGTGGAGACCTGGTGCCCTGGTGTTGATGTGTGTGTGCAGAGCAGGGAATGGCCCACAGGGATGGTGGGGGGGAAGGGATTGCAATTCAGACTGACAGACCCGAGTACACTTCCCCAGCTGTGAGCTGTCTGTAACTTGATGTGCAGCTTGTGCAGTGAGCACAGGTTGCATTAGAGCTGCTTTGGGCTTTGCTAAGTAGCTAAAACATCGTATTTTCTATCTTTGCTGCTAATGGTAAGTCTGTCTTTGCCTTTCCCTGACATGTGGGTTTTCTTTGTCACAGTTGGACTAAATTAAAGCCAAGCCAGGTGTAAAACATATTGCTCACCTGAGAGTTTTGCAGCTGCTCCTCTGTTTGGAGTTTGTCCTCCAGCATCTTCTGAAGGGCCTCTTTTGCCTTCTGCTCATAGGTCTGCTTCTGGTCCTCCATCTCTATCAGGATCTTCTTCACACACTCCTTTGAGTAACTCTTGAAAGAAAGAAATAAAGAGCTTGAAGTGTTTATCTGTCAGATTCCTGACCTTGCTAAACCTGAATATTAGCAAAGCCAGAGTGTGTGAGTGCTACTGCTAATGTGCTGTGAAGCATTGCTTCAGCAAAGAGTTAAAGTCTGTTTTGGATAGGTATCTAATCAGATTGATGTAGAAACTGAGACCCGACCCAGTTACAAGGCTTGGGTTTTGTTTTCCTGCCTTTCCTCACCTGGGTTTGTCAGTGAATCAGACATTACCTGGGTGCAGGCCTGCAGCTGATTTTCCAGCACCCGTAGTTTACACCTCAGTTTGTCTTCATTCAGTTGACCCTGGGGAAAAAGCAATTGAAATAAGATGTGAAATCACGAACTGCACAATGTGCCCCCAATGTTTTGCTGGGTTGTGTTTTGATTCATTTTCTCCCTTCATCTGTAATCAGATCAGAGTCTCTTCACTGCTGAGAGCTCAAGTAAATCTTCCCAACCTCAGAATAAATGGGACATGGGGGAAGTAAAACTTTTATGGATTGCAAAGCTGTCCCGAGGCAGTTTCTGTGGTTGCTGAGTGCAGGTGCTGGCAGTGACATGACAAGTTAGGAGTGAGGGGATTTTGGGTTGTTCTGGCTGGGTTTGGCACAAGTGCAGCTGCTGCCTGTCCCCATGGATACCCCTGTTCCCTGCCTGTGCTCCCTCCACTGCCTTGGGCTCCAGCTGCTGGAATGGTCTTGTCTCACTCTTTTCCTCAGAAAATAGGTTGGGTCTGTGTTGCAACATCTGCAGTTGGGCAGGGGGATGGAGGACACCGGTGATGATTCATTTTCCTCATTATCATCATCTCCTCTCGGTGTTAGTCAGGCTGCTCAGGCTTTGTGGAAGCAGACTGCATGCAAATTAAGATAACATTTCTAGCAAAGAGTTCACGTAGGCTGTTTTTCCACCACCAACACTGAGAGCACCAATATCCTCTCTGCCCACTGCTACTTGAAGTCACGACTCTGAAAAGAATCCCCTTGATGTGACAGGAAGAGCTGACAGACTCAAGCAAAACCGGACTCCCTGGGGTCTCAGCACTGTTTAAATTTGCTCAGAAGTACATTTACAGTCCCAAAGACTAAATCTTCCCAGTTCAGTTGTTGGTGCAAAGAGCTAAAGGCTCTTGGTAAGTAGGTGGAATTTTGAAAAGCAATTTTAGATGTGCAATATTCTGTCAGGTTTTCCTCAGTCCTCCTCCTCTGTTGTCTGCCCAGGTTCCAGCTGCTCTGCACAGCTGTGGCTGTGCCATGGATGAGGCAGTCAGGCCCTTCCTGTGCTTTGGAGCAGAAATCCTGGAAAGGTTTGGGTTGGAAGGGCCTTTAATCATAACAGAGACTCACTTAGCATCATCCTTCACCTGGCAGCACTTCTGAATCACCTAAGCCACTTTTACAGCTGGTGGGGGATTAAGGCACAGACCTGGGATAGGAAGGTCTCTCTAACCTCAACATGAAATTGTGGGAGGGAGAAGGAACTAAATGCTTTGTCCTTTCAGTCTGACACCCCCATCCTCCTGCAGAGCATTCACTTGCCCCATCAAGCCACACCACACATGAACAGCACCTCAAAAATGACTCTGTGGCCATTGCAAGGGCTACAGCCACATCATTCAAATTTATTCAACAGCTCATCCTGAATCCCAAACTATTAGAAAGGGTTAAAAAGTTGCTACAACAAACATTTAGCATCTCAGCTGAGGCTGGAAACCTCCCTTTCCATGGCACACTGTTGTGGGGAAGGCCCCACCCATCCCTCCCTTTGCCAGCACCCCCTGGAGAAGCCCCCCAGCCCCACCTGCCTGCTGGAATCCTCTCCAAGCAGCAGCATCTCCCTGTTCACCCCTTTGGCTCCAGCACCCAGGGGATTTTTAGGCTGATGAAAAGTTGATTTTTAGGCTGAGGAACAGCAGAGTGCAAGAGGCAGCAGCAAAGTCCCTCCTGCAGCAGGGACAGCGAGCAGCAAGGAGCACCCACCTGTTTGTAACCTGAGGTTTCGTGGCCACTTCCTGCCAGTGTGGCTGGGTGTTTTTTCCTGCTCACATTATATTGCAGGAGCGAATGAAGGCGGAAGTTTCTGACCACAGGATGTCTAACACAAGTTTTTGTACCCCCTCACCCAATCACTCGCTTTTGTGCCCCAACAGAACTTTCAAACCACTTTTTTAAAATGGCACAATGGCACAAATAAATATTCGAGCTAATGATCCCATAGGAAAGCTTCATATATTACATAAAATGCATCACCTTAATTTTGCATCCTTATAGAATTTAAAAAGGGTCTCAAGGTGCCCAGAGGAGGTTTTTTTTTTTTTTTTTTTT
>VZTR01000500.1:0-19249 GCA_013400775.1 Chaetops frenatus | reverse complement strand
GGCATCCTTAAAGAATTAAAAAAGGTTTTCAAGGGTCCCGGGGGAGGTTTTTTTTTTTTTTTTTTCTGAGCTGTGGGGAGACAGTTTGATGCCAGGCCACGATTCAGCACCAACAGCCTTGGTGTTGGGGGTCTGGCCAGTGTTTGGGGCCCAGAATACATCCCTGAAAGGAACAGGGAGGATAACCCTGCTGCTTTTTCCCCACTCACTGCTGTTTGCTTTTATTTAAGAAACAGTGGGAAAGGCAGGCTATTAAAAAAAAACCCCAAACATTACAGAAGAATACAGATTTTTAGTCTTGCTGTTGTTCTGAAAGCAGAGTACATTTTGTAAGAATCTCTTGGGGCACAAGAGGGAAAAACTCAGGCCAAGTGCCCCCTTTTCTGCTGAGATTGTCCCACCCTCCCTAAGCAGAGAGGTGACAGTGAGGCAGGGCAGTTTTTGGGGGTGATGGGGGGTTTGCAGCTCCCTGGTACCTGCCAGGATTTCTCTGATGCCTGGAGCAGAGTGGACAGAAGCTCCTGTAAAATCACCATCTTCTGCTTGAGCAGCAGCTCTCGGTGCAGGGCCTCCTGTGGGTGAGGGGGACGTGGTCAGTGGGGTCCAGAGCTGGGGGGGACAGCCCAGAGCCCCCCCCAGCCCAGGGCTGGGCTGGCCCTGCTTGGGGGGCTCCAGCTCTTTGAGGTCTGTTGGCTTTTATGGCCATGTTAAAATTGAGCTTTTAACACCCCTTCATTTTGTAAAATTAATACTAATTTTGAAAGTGTTATTCTTGATGAAAGCCAGCTGTCCCAGTGGGTGCTGAGCACAATTTGGTACCTACCTTCAGGTAGTTGGAGAGCTGCACCATTTCCTGAAAGAGAAAGGGTGAATGTTTAAAAATAAGATTGATTCCGTTTATAAACATGTCATGAACTTGCTACAAAAACCTAAATGTTTTTCAGATAAAAGTCAATTAACAGCCTATATTTGGGTGGAGAAGGAGAGCCTGCTGGGGTTCATTGGGTTGTTTTTTCCAGAGACATGGAAATATTTCAGGAGTTTCAGGCTGGTCCTTACCTGTGCTTTGCTTACCTTGTTTAGAACTGCTATTCCCCAGCTGAAATGAAAAACAGAGTGTGTTACTGAGGTGTCAGGGAGGGTCTTCAGCCTGGACAGCCCCTCCCAGGCTGAGCTGTGTCTGTGCAGCAAACCTTGTGCCTTTTGGAGGGGAAGCACTTTGGGGTTTGGGGAGCTGCTGCCCCGTGGCAGTTCCCAGCGAGAGGGGCAGGAGCTGCTTACTCTGTCTGCTGGCTCGAGTCCTTCACTCCTGTGCCTGTGTTTGGGAGGGTCTGGGTTCCTGTGGGAGCAAAGTGAGAGGCTGTGAGTGATCCCTCTGAGAGGCTGTGGATGATTTCCATGAGAGTGTCCATCTCTGCTCCCAGATGGCTCCCATTACTCCCAGTTTAAACAGTGTCCAGTGGCAGCTCAGTGGGGACAAGAGGCAAAGAAATGCCCTGCTCTGATGGACAGGGAAGCAGCATGAAAGTTATCCTGCACTGAAGTCACTCCCCTGGGTGTTCTGGGGACAGCACCAGGGCAGCCCTGGGGCAGAGCAGCTGCTCAGCAGCACTGGTGGTCAAGCTGTGGGCTGGTTTACCCTTTCCCAGGAAAAATATTCCTAATTCCTGCAGGGAAAACTCAGACTGGGATGGTAAACGGCACAGGAGTGGGGATATGCAGGCTGGGGAGCTGCCAGCTGATCCCAAACAGCTCCACGGAGAGGAGAAGGTGGGGAAGGAATATTTTGTTGGGAAATCCAAGCATCCCTTACATACCTTGGGTGTTGACAGAGTCCCCTCGTCCCCAGGGGATGCTGAGGCTCAGCAGGGACTGCCCAGGGGGGAAGGTGGGGCAGCTCCTCGGGTGCTGGAAGGAGAGGGCAGCTGGAGTCGGTGTCTCCCCAAAGCAGGCTGAGGGCAGGGGCTGGACCTGCAGGGAGGCACTGGGTGAGGAGCAGCAAGGAGCTGCCAAGGAGCTCTGGCAAATCCCCAGGGCTCTGCTGCTTTGGCTGCAGCAGCTCCAGGGCTCTGTGGGGAAAAGCCTGCTGGCTGTTGGGATGGGGGGAAAGACAAGCTGGGCCCTGGTGAGGGTCTCTGCTGCCTCAGAGCAGAGGTTCCAGTTCTGCTTCCCTGGGCTGGGGCCTTGTTACCTCTGCACAGGTAAAGAGGGGAAGGTCCTGTGCAGGTCAGTGCTTGTTCCAGATTCCTGGGGCTGAAGTGCTGAACCCAGGGGCAGCAGGGGTGGGTGATTGCTCTGCTCACTCTGCTGCTGGACAGGGAGCTCTAGGCTGGGTCTGTGTAAATCAGCTTGTGCTCAGCTGTCTCTGCTCACACAGGTCTGTGAGCCCCCAAGGTGTGCCAGGGAGTTTTACACAGAAATACATTTCCAAGGAGATCTCTTTGGCTCTGTCTGGGGTGTTCTTTACCTTTCCAAAGGTGTTGTTGAAGGCAGGGAGCCCTCTGGGCTCCTGTGCAGCACAGGGTGGGTAATGGGTACCAGGGGTCTCCTGCCTCCTCCACCCTTCCTGCTCACAGCACAGGTGATGCAGGGGAGCCAGGTGGATGGAGCTCACTTATCAAGGGTAAAAATTTGTGTAAGTGTAAAACTGCAGCCTGGCAGCAAAAACGAGGGGTTGTACTTGGAGAAATGGCAGAAAAATCTCCACGTGTTTCAGGGCTTGGCAAACAGGAGAGGAGCAGGCAGGGAGGTGACTGTGTCCCCATGCCTGACTCTGCAGTTCACAGGGAAATGCACATTTTTGTCTCCATTCTGGCTGTGTTATGACTCGGATGCTGATGCTTTAGTGGGGGCTGAGCTCGGAGCTGTGCTGCAGGGCAGGAGTTACCTGGAGCAGGATGCTCTTTCTGGGCTCCACCCGTGACGAGGGGTCCGGAGGGGTTCGTGCCTCGGGCTCCTGTCCCGGCAGGGTCTCCCCGGCCTCGGCCGCCAGCTTTCTCCTCCTGAAGAACTCCCTTTGGCGGGGGCTGTGCGCTCGTCTCGGGGCTGGCCGGGCCAGGTGGCGGCAGGTGGTGACATTGTTCCTGCGGCGCAGCCCCTCCCTCGCCTCCTGCCGCCGCTCGCTCCGCTCCTCGTAGCTCTCGCCCGGGCGCAGCCGCGCCCTCCTGGGCATGGTGGCCTCGTCCCCTCGGGGCCTCTGCCCTGTGGCACCGGGGAACACACAGGGGCTGAGAGAAAACCGATCCTTTCTAGGATTTAATGGCCGTGGGGTATGGGGCAGTGGTTCTGGAGTGCCATTTACGCGTGTGGTGCTTCCGTGCTTTTTAGTTTGTATTGAAATCTCCCCTTGTGGCAGCTGTGGGGTGCTCACAGCTTATTCCCGGTGCCATCATTTACCTGCAGGGGCCTCCTTTGAAGGAGAGCAGCATTTTTGGGGTGGTCAGCTCTTGCCCTGGGTGGGGAAGGTGCACACAAGCCCCAGCCAGGACACTGCTCCAAATGCTGAGCATTTTTCAACTCCTTTTGCTGCATTTTAGTAAGGGCCCAGTTGCATGTCCTGCTCAGTTTCTGCTCATCCATCCCTTTCCATCAGGAAAAGCTCAGCCCTCTCCCACCTGTGCTGCCTCTGGGGTTGCCCAGCCTGTCCCAGGGCTGTGAAAGCCTCAGCTCACCAAAAATGCCCTGAAAAGCAGGGTAAAGCTTAAAGAAACACAGTCCATTACTCACCCCGGGCTGAGCAAACTGTTGAGGCTTTCTTGACAAGCGCTGTTCTATTTCCTCCTTCTGTTACCCCAAAATACCCTCTCTAATTAAACATGTCCTTTATCTTTGCTTTCCAAACTGTTACACTTCTTGCTTCAAGGGAAACCAGAAAAAAACTGTGCTTCTTGCTGGTTCACGTTACAGTTTCCCAGTGCAAGTTATGTAGGCTGAAAGTGGGGTGAAAAAAATAGGAAAAAGGTGCCTGGTGCTGCTTTTAGGCTCTGCTCTCCTCCAGTCCCACCAGCCTGGTGCTGAGGGTGCTCCAGAACTTACCTGGTGCCAGAATCCTGTCCTGCCCCTCGAGTGCCGAGCCGAGCCGGGTGTTACCGGGCAGGAACACGCCCCAGCTGCCCTCTTCATGCCAATCTCCTCATCTTGTGCTCTCGCTCTCTTTTTGTCTCCGTAAAACAGGAAACGTTGCAGCTGCGGCCGGGCCCCGGTTCCTGTCTGTGCTCGCAGCCCGGCTCAGCGGGACCGGGCTTATCTCGGGAGCCCCGAGTGTCCAGCCCGGCTCTAAGCACGGCCAGCTGTTACCATTTGGGGCATCTCCCCTTGCTGCTCCGTGACATGAGGAGGTCGAGCGCTGGCTCATGGGACTGCTCGTGGCACTCGGGGACGGAATTTCCCCGAGCGGCTTTGGGGCAGAGAAATCCAGACTTAGGGAAGTACAGTAATGCTATTATTTTAAGGCCTCTTGCAGATTGGAAAGAAGGGAAAAGAAGTGTGTTTTGGCAGCTGAGGAGAGGTCAGGAATGGCAGAAATTCATTAAGGTCTTTAGAGAAGTGAAAGCTTCGTTAATGCAAATCGGGTGGAGGTCGGTTTAGCCAGCTGGGCACTGATAAGGGCTCCCTGCTTGTGCACGTGGAGGAGGAACACCCGGAAAAGCAGAGGTCTCAAAGTAACATTGGATTTATTTTTACAAACACCGGCATGGAAGGGATGTGTGGCAAAAAAAAAAAATCTCCAAATTCAGAGACTCTCTCGTGGCTTTGGGTGGTTTGTGCTGCTTGGCCCAAACCCTGGTTCTGGGCCAGGGCTCGGCTCAGCTGCCTCGGTGGCTTTCCAGAGGGAGCAGTTTCTGCAGGTTGAGCAGGAATCCTGCTGGTGAACAGGACACTGGCAGCAGATGCTGCTGTAGGACTCCTCTGAAGTGCCTCCTGGTAGGAAAAAAAGCCCTTTTCAAGAGTCCATTACCAAAAAGGACATTTTTATGCTGCCGTACAGATTCCTGGAGTGTCTTGCCCCAGGCTGCCGGGGTGTGCCAGCACAGGGATGTCCCAGCGGTGTGGAGAGGGGCACCCAAGCAGCTGGGTTAACACGCAGATCCCTCCTTCTTGGCCCCAGGTGTCCCAGCACCGGTGCAGGGTCTATGTTCTCCTGACGTTTTCCACGTGGTAGCTGCTGCGGATGATGGAGTCCAGGAGCTCCGGGGCTATGCTGTGGATGAGGAGCATGCTGCTCACTGCCCGGGGCGGGTAAAGCACCTCCCGCCGGCGCAGGGCTGCGGCTCGGATGATCTGCAGGGCACACTCCTCCTTCGGGGCCGGCGTGTCCGGGATAACGTGCGAGACGGCGCGCACGGCGCTCTCTGGAAGGGGGGACGGCCATTGTCAGGTTGGGGCAGTGCCAGCGGCACCACCAGCTCACTCAGGCTGTCTGGGGCATCCCCAAACCCACAAACTCTGGCCATCAGACCTATTTAACAGGGCTTGTAACAGTGCAAATAACAATTATAGACTTTCCTTTCCTTTCCACCCTTTGAGTGGCCCCAGGGGCCCCCCTGGGTTCACTTCCAAGGTCTCAGACCATGCTTTTTTAGGAGCTGGGGTCCTGTTTCCACAGCTGCAGATGGCTCCAGCAGCAGTGGCAGAGCAGGCTGGGACCAGGGAGTGGGTGCTGGGCTCAGCTTGGCTGTGCCTGGAATGGGCTGAGCCTCGGGGTCCCGGTGGGGCTGAGCTTACCTGTGTTGATGTAGCCCAGGATGCAGAGTGTGATGGAAACATTGACCTTGTCTAGGATGAATTCCTGCCTCAAGGAGCTGAAAAATCCTTCTAAGGCGAACTTGGTTGCAGAGTAGGGAGCAGTAAATGGGCCAGCAATTCTACCTGGAGCACAGACACAATGCTGGGATTCAGGTTTCTGAACCCTCTTCCCTTCCTCTTGCCCTGCCAGTAGCTACAGTGCTGGGGTTTAGGGTGTTGGAATAAGCTGCCGTGGATGCTTGGAAGAAATAAAGACACAGAGGAATGTTTAAAATGTAACACATGGCAAAAAAAGCCTTCCAGTGCAGGTGATGCTGCTCTTGTATCCCTGCAGAGATGCCCAGGTGTTGTGAATGTGTGTTCAGTATGTGGCCATGCCTGTGAAATCTCCTGCAGTGCAGCGTGTGAAGGGGACCAGAGGGTGCCCAGAGACTGACAGGACAAAATGTCAATCTCCCAGAGGATTTGAACTGTGCACCAGAGATCTAAATCACAGGCTGCCCCTGAGCCCAGCCCTGTGCTGGTGGTCCTTACTCTGCCTTTTGAAGAGGAGCCTCAGCAGGGATCCCTGGCAGGAACGCAGGGGAAGGGCTGTGGGTGGGGTCATTGTGGCCCCCGTGAGCTCACCTGCCACGGATGAAACCACCACAATGCTGCCCTCGCTCTCCTTCAGCATGGGCAGGGCAGCCGTGGCCAGGGCCACGTAGCTCACAAAGTTGATCTCCATGAGCTTTCGGACGTGCTCCACGTCCCCGCTGAAGTAGGTGAAGCCGCTCTGGCCGATGTGGTTCAGGATGAGCATGTCCAGGCCACCTGGGGGCAGGGTGGGTTTGCCACCAGGGACCATCACCTCCACGCCCGGCAGGCTCCTGCTGGCTGCCATGTGACGTGGGGTGGGGAGGGGCAGCTCCACAGCACCTACCCCAGGTGTTCTCAGCCTCCCTCAGCACCTCCTCGGGCAGGGTGGGGCTGTCCATGGAGCCGCTGATGTAGCGGGCGGAGGCGGCGCCGAGCTCCAGGCATCGCTCCACAACCTGGGGGCAGAACGGGCTGGGATGGGCTCCCCTGCAAGGAACCCCCACCCCAGGCTCTTCTGTCTTGGGCCAGATGGGGCTGGTGCTGGGGCAGCCCTGGGGTGGATCTGGGGGGTACCAGGTGTGCCCGGGCTGGGGTGAATGTCTGCCCCCAGCCCAGCGAACCCTGCTCGCCCTTTACTTGCTGCAGCTTGGCCTCTGTGCGTGCCGTGAGCAGCAGGTGTGCCTCCATCCGTGCCAGGTGATAGGCCATCTGCTCCCCGATGCCACTGCTGGCTCCCGTCACGATCACCCGCTTCCCCCGCAGCATCTCTGCAGAGGAAGGTGCAGAGCTCAGAGCTGGCACCGCCCTCGCTGTCCCTCTGGGCACCGCAGCCCTTCCCTGTCCCTGCAGCTGCTCTCTGTCCCTGCCACCCTCCTCAGACCCTGCTGGAGTGGGACCCAATCCCAGCTTGGTGGGGAGCACATGTGAGGCTCCAGCTCTGCACCCGACCTGGCCTGGGAGCGGGGAGAGTTGACCAACGAAAGGATGAAACGTTTAAAGTGGGACAACTGTGTGTTTCCTGAATAAGTCATTTACAGAGGTCAGAGACTGTGTCCCAGCAGGGCCAGTGTAATTCCATGAGTTTTTCCTGTGCTCTGACCCCTTGCCCAGGGGCTGTCTGCTGTCCCAGCCCCCCTGCTCTGACTCTGGCAGGCCCTTCCAGGTTCCTGTGCATGGCACACGCTGCCCCTCTGGCAGCAGCCTTGCTGGGCTTGTAAAGCCTGTCTTTCCCAGGGCTTACCTTCATTGAAGTTCTCAGGTGCTGAATAAAAATAAAAGGCCAGTGCTGCTCCCAACAAAGGGATTAAAATCTTCAGGAGCAACCCCATCCCTTTGCAGAGGTACAGGCAGGAATGAGATGGGCCCCACGGGGAGGTGAAGGTGGCTGGAGGTTTCAAATGGGGCTGGGAAGTTTTGAGCTGGTTCTTATCTCACACAAGTTTGCTGGTATCTGTTGGACCTTTTCTTTGCCCTGCCAGTGATTTAGCAAACATTAACCTAATGAAGCGTGTGGCTTTGGACTTTAGGCTGTCCCTTTGCACCCTTGGCCTGCCAGCAGTGCCAGGTGTGCTTTTGCAGAGTGCTGAAGGGAAGGCACTGAGCACTTCCAGCTCCACAGAACAATGGGTGTGTGGTTTGGTGGCTGCCCTGGGGGCTGGGACAGCAGTGTCCCCTCAGAGCAGAACCCATGGGATGATGAGTGGACATCCCTCTCTCTGCACTCCTCATCTAAACCAGGAGCAACCCTTCCCTTCCTTGCTGATTTACTGGTCAGCACTCTCTGTTGTGCAGATTCTCTGGAGAGAACAGGGCTGGCAAAAGTTATTCTCCAAACATTTCCTGATGGTCCTGCTTTATCCTCTGGGATATCACCACGGGTATAATACTGACAGTTTGCTGTGTGGCTCCTACCCCTAAAAAATATCTCTGTTGAGGAATCCATGGATTGCAAAAGGTAGTAAAAGAATCAGGTGGATGAATAGAAAAGAACTTCAGCTTTCCCAGAGCTGTGATACTGCTCGGTATCTGCTGGGCAGATGGGTTTGAGAGTGATTTTCTGGAAGTTTAAAGGGCAGAGCCCACTCTGTGTGTGCTGGTTTGTGTGGGTGATCTTGTGTAAGGAGAAGATAAATTAGGAAGGAGTTGTTCCCTGTGAAGGTGGGGAGGCCCCGGCACAGGGCGCCCAGAGCAGCTGTGCCTGCCCCTGGATTCCCTGGGAGCTGTGCCCGTGAACAGCTGAGAAAGGCCATAAAACCCCCCCAGCACACGCAGAACTGTCCTGTTAGCACACTTTATTTAACAATTAGCTTAATAATTAGTGTTCCGCGGCCGGACGGGGCCAGCAGGGCACGGAGCCGCCGCTGCGGGCCCCGCTCTGTCCCTGCGGGTGCCGCCAGCGCATCACGAAGCGGGGAGCGGCGGGGCCGGGCAGGAACCGGGGCCGGGGCCGCGCCTCAGTGCGGAGGGCGGGGGGCGCCGGGGGGCGCGGGCAGGCGGTAGCGGCTCCGCACCAGGTAATCCAGGAGCTCGGCGGCGCAGTCCCGCAGCAGCAGCGGCAGCCGCGTGGAGCTGTAGCGGTAGTAGAGCTCCCTCCGGCGCAGCGCTGCGCCCTTCAGGATCTCCAGCGCGCACTCGTCCCGCGGCGCCGGCCGCTCCCGCAGCACCTCCGCGGCAGCGCGCACTGCGCGCTCTGCGGGGCCGCATCAGCACCGGGCACCCCCGGGGATGGGGGGACAGCGGGGACCTGAGGGGACCCCCGGGGGTGCACCGGGGATGGGGCGAGAGCAGGGACCACCCCAGGAGGTTGAGGGGAGAGTGGGCACCCGAGGGGGTGTTGGGCTGTGCCAGCCTGTAAGCAGCGCCCAGTTCTATGTGGCACGGGGAAATAGATGACTTTTGAGGCTGTTTTCTTGGTGGCAGGGAGGTGGGATCCCCCCGAGACGCTGCAGCAGAGGTGAGAGGCTGGGGCGGTGGCAGAGGGGCAGGAGGAGGAGCCGGGATGGGGATGCTCAGCCCCTGAGCGGGGAGAGAACAGCGCTGCTCTTACCGGTATCGATGAAGCCGAGGATGCAGAGGGTGATGGAAACATTAATGCTCTGAATGGTGAATTCCTGCCTCAGGGAGCTGAAAAATCCATCCAGGGCAAACTTAGTCGCAGAGTAGGGGACGGTAAAGGGAAACCCGACTTTACCTGGACACAGAGTGAAGTTCTGTGTTAGCACAGGAGGCTGCTCTGCCTGAGCCTCTCTTTTGCCCTTCACCGGAGAAAGTATTTTATGCAAAGGGAGTTTACAGTCAGTGAAGTGTCATCCTGGCACCTGAGCAGCAGCATTACAAATATTCTTGTTGGCTTCCAGCTCTTAAGGCCAAAGCCATGGCTCAAATCTCTGCTCAGGTTATGGGCAGCCCACAGGAACCACAGAACCCTCAGAGGAGAGATGGAGCAAAGTTGAAACTCCTATCCGTGGCCACTGAGCTGATTGCCAGAACACTGACCAACATAGCAGCTGTGGGGCTTAATTGCAGCAATGGTCAAAAAGCAAAATGTTGTGGTGGGATTGAGCAGAAAACAAATTACATCAAGAGAATCCAAAAATCATTTGGATTTGAGTGTTGGGGCTGGTTTTGGTGGGGTTTATGAGTGCTAAGCAGTGATGGCTCCTTTAGGGTGCCTTGGTGTCTCTGTGTGCTGCTTCTGACAATCAGCCCAGGTGCCTTTTGAGTGAGTCCCATGTCACCGGCAGGTGACAGCCCCCACTCACCTGCCATGGATGAAACCACCACAATGCTGCCCTCGCTCTCCTTCAGCATGGGCAGGGCTGACGTGGTCATGGCCACGTAGCTGAGGAAGTTGATTTCCAGGAGCTTTCGTACGTGCTCAACATCCCCATCAAAAAAGCCGAAGTAGGATGCACCAACGTGGTTAAGAATCAGCATGTCAAGGCCTCCTGCAAGCAGAAAAATGGGCATTAGTGCTGGGGAGGAGAGGGCTGCAACCAGCAAAACAACATTTTCTGGGAGCAGAATAAGTGTAATCCAAGGAAATCAGGTTTTTGGGTCAGAACTGTGCCCTGTTATCTCCGAACTGGGAATGGTGGCTGCCAGTAAATATTGTGCTGTGATATATTTTTTAGTTCAAAACACAAATACCATGGCCCAAGGGAGATCACCCCTGCATTGTGTGTGGGCCGGGGAGCGAGAGGGAGTGCTCCACACGGAGCTGAACTGGTGCATTTCTGAGCTGTGACCCATGGCCACAATGGCTTGGGGCTGCCTGATCCTCCAGACCCCGGCGCTGGGCTGATGAAATCCAGGGCTGTGATACTGCAACAGGATAAACTGTCAGGAGGCCAGGCAGCTGAAAATGGACAGCTCCAGTTCAGTTTGAGAGGCAGCACTGCAGGCAGGGCAGCGGGGCTGCAGAGGGCAGAATTAGGGGAGATTTTTTCCCTTCTCGCCCCATCTCTCCCAATTTTTTCTTGCCCCATCTCTCCCAATTTTTTCTCGCCTGGCAAAGAGCACGGGCAGGCCGAGATGCTGGCAGTGAGCAGAGCGGGTTGCAGACGTACCCAGCGAGGTCTGTGCCTCCCTCACCACGTGCTGGGCGAAGGCCGTGTCCTCCATGGAGCCGCTGACGAAGCTCGCCGAGGCTGCTCCCAGCTGCAGGCACCGCCGCACCACCTGCACACAGCGCGGGTCAGCAGCACCCCTCCCTGCCCCCGAGCCCTCCCTGCTGCCAGCAGCACCTGCCTGGGCTCCCTCTGAAGTGTCCCCACCTTAAAGCAGCGGTTTGGACTCGTGGGAGTGTGTGGAGCTTTGTGAGCTTCAAAGGGAGCCTGGGAAATGATTCCTTGGGAGAGCGCGTTACCCGAGGCAGTCTGGCTCCTTCTGCGTGCGGGCTGAGCTGGGATTGCTCCTGTGCAGGGCAGCAGGAGCCTGCCCAGGGCTGCAGAGGAACCAGGGACTGCTCACAGGGCATGTGTGAACATCAGCTCAGGCGCTGGGACGTGCAGTGTGGGCTGCTGTGTGTGCAGGAGGGGATCGCTGTGCGGGCAGGAGCTCCTGGAGCACGGCGTGGGACCTGTGACTGTCACCGTGCCCAGGTGGGACCTGTGACTGTGCCCAGGTGGGACCTGTGCCGTGGATGTTCCTGTGGCTGTGGTGGGAGGTCCCCTGCCCGTGTCTGTGTGAGCCCTGCCATGAACACGGCAGCGAGCCCGGGTTGCCATTTACGTTCTGCAGCTTGGCCTCTGTGCGTGCCGTGAGGAGGACGTGGGAGCCCATCCGTGCCAGGTGATAGGCCATCTGCTCCCCGATGCCCGTGCTGGCTCCCGTCACGATCACCCGCTTCCCCCGCAGCATCTCTGTGAGGGAGGCACGGCCCTTTCAGTTGTACAAACGATCTTAGGCAAAAACTTAAAACTAAAAAAAAAAAATAATAAAAATCACTGCCTGCCCTTCAGAATCAGCAGTTAATTGGAAGGTAAATGAGCCTGAGAGTGCAAAGCATCCGGCACCAGCAGGGCTCTCCCATCTTATGGAAAAAGCTGTGGAGCTACTGCAGCTCCCCAAGGAATGCAGTGACACAGGGACAGTGCTGAACTCTTCCAGCAGCTTCTTCCACAAGCCAGGGCACAATTTATCAACGCCCCAACTATTCTGTAATAAAAACAATCCGCTAAGTGCATGCTCCAAACTTTAACAGTTACGAGCCTCATTTATAATCTCTTTTCCTACACACAGGAAAATGGAGCTCTCAGTGCCCTCTCCCTCTCTCCCCCTTCCTCACCTGCTCCCTCGGGAGCTTTTTCAGCATATTCCTTGCTCAGTTTGGTTTGAAATCTCTGTTAAAGCAGCTTTCCAGTATCTGCTGCCACACAAAGGCTCGGACGTGGCTGGGTCCGAGCTCTGTCCAGTTTCTATGCAAAACACCCAAATGTGCCTTTTCGTAGTTTTTTCCTTAAAGACAGATTCGCTTTGGATACTTACCCGGTGTGAAAGTGTCCCTCGCAGAATAGAACCAGAAGGCCAAAACCAATCCCAGAAAGGGAATGAGAATCTTTTGCAAACGACCCATCCCACTGTGGAGCCAGGAAATAAAGCACGAGAGAGAAGGAGGGAACAAAAAACCCTCTGCAGAGCTGCTCCCGAGGGAAGCAGCAATGCAACCCCTTAAAAACCTGTTAGCGGAGGAGCTGCAGCTTCCAAAGCCCTGGAAGATCACGGCTGGGTGGATGGATAAGCCAAGCAAAGCCTTTGGTCTGCTCCCTGCTGCTCGGCCTGCCCAGCGGGGCTGTTTGGGTCCTGCCCGGCTCTTTTCATATTTCCTGTCCTACGTTAAAATGCAGAATTTTGCACAACACCCTGGAAGAGGTGTGTCTTTGCTGAGCAGCATCAAGTTTCACTTGGAGAACATCAGAGGGAGCCCAGTGCAGGTGGTTAAACATTGTCCTTTACTCCTGCAGGCCCCGGGCATGGATGTGACCCAGCTGTGGCACTGGGGACACCCAGAGCTGGCCCTGTTCTCCCCAGGGAGTGGCTGCTCCGTGCCCCAAAGCAGCTCCTGCCACCGGGGTGCTGGCAGCAGGGACCCAAACAGCCCCAGGAAAGCTCTGCTGAGGCAGGGCTGAGTGTTCAAAGCTCTTTTTTATTCATCTGTGAGCAGATGAGGGAGCAGGGGCTGAGCCAGACCTGTCTGTGGGGTGCAGCCACCTCAGCCCCAAGGGGCACAGGGAGGTTTGCAGGGAAACACTGGATATGTTTTCTGCAGAGAAATCAGTGGCCTTGCTGCTGTGGTTCCTCCTTTGGGTTTTGCCAGAGCCGTGCTCTGACTTTTAAATAAATATAATCTTGAGGAAACCCCAGAGAACACCCTGCACCTCCCTGAGCCTCAGCAGCAGCAAATTCAATGCCATGGATCTTGTGCCAGAGGGACAAACTCAGCTGTGGTGTGGGGCTGGGATCTCCATCCCACAGGCCCAGTGATGGGGATGCACTGTGGGAGCTCCTGGCACTGCCCTGCCAGAGCCTCAGCCTTCTCTGCTGGGACAAAAGCTGTGTTTGTGGGGCAGGAGCCTCATCTGCAGGGCAGGAGCTGCTCCATGGTCTGATTTCTGGGGGCACAGCACTCTGCTTGTCTCTCTCTAACAGAACCAGACAGAATTGTTAAATGGTTTTTTCCCCTCGTATTGCACCTTTTAAATACAGGTGCTTTAATTCAGTGGTGTGCCTGGTAGGGCAGTGTTGCTCTCTGCCCTTGCTACTGCTTTATGGATGGTTTTTTTCCTTTTCTGCTTTCCTACTCCAGTCTCAGCTTTCCCTCTGATAAGAAGCACTCAGCCCACACTTGGTCAGATAACAGCAGTGCAGTCACTCTGCTTTTCCTGCCTCCTTTTGCTTTGAACCTGGGTTGTGATCATGGGGCAACCATTTCATTCCTTGGCTATGAAAAGGGAAGAAAATGAAGTAATTAACCATATCTCAGCTGGGATCTTGTCTGCTGCTAGTAGGGAAAGAGGCTCTTTTCAAGATATTTTAGTTTATTGCTGGCAATAGTAAAGCAATATCACCAACCTTTGTGCACCCTCTGCAAGTGTGATGGGAAGGGATCGTGCTCTTTGCTCCATGGTGGCACCAGGAGATTTGGGGACAGAGGCCCTGGGGGACCCCAGAGCCAGCACTGGGACTGCCTTGCTGGTGGTGATGAGAATTGTGGGGTTGGGTCGGGGTTTTGCAAAGTAGCTGATAATAGAGGACTGAAATAGGGAATATTTTGGGCAGAACTGAGCCCAGATGTCCTGTACAAGCAGTCTGAGTGCAGTGTGCTGTGTGGAAGGGAGCAGGGGAGGGATGCAGAGCTGGGGCTGTGCTGGGAGCTGCCCACAGGGTTTGCTGCCAGCCTCCCATCCCTGCCAGGCTGCTGCTGCTGCTGCTCCTCACTCCCACTCCTGCCTTTTCCTGCCCTTGTTTTCCTGTGTGCAGCTGAAGAACTTGTTTTTAACTTTTTCCTGGGGGCGGGGAGAGGGGGGCAGGAAAGGCTGGCAGGGAAGGGTTTTCTGCTCCCAGCCCTGGCAGGGCAGAGCCCAGAGGGGACTGGGAGCCCTGGCTGCTCCCAAAACACCTCCCTGGAGCTGTCCTGGGTGGGTTCCCCTGCCGCAGGTCCCTGCTGTGTCCCGGGCTGGCTGAGCTGGGCCTCTGCTGGGGATGCTCCTGCTGTGCCCACTCTGCTCCCGGGGCTTTCTGTGCTCGGAGCTGCCGGGAGGAAACTTGTTCTGACAACAAACTGGGAGAGGGGAGCTTGGAGAGCCCCTGCAGGGAGCACGTTCCAGGGCACGGCTGAGGCTTGGGCAGGTTTGTGCAGGCAGCTCCAAGATTCAAAAACACTTGGCAGGAATTTGGATACTGCTTCTTTTGTTTCCTTTTTTTGAGTGATATTTGGCTTTTTTCAGACCATTATCAAAACTTGATCAGATGCAGAGGATTTTGCTTTCTTTTTTTTATCTTTCCCTTCTTGCTTTCCTTTGTCTCATTAGACATTAAAATATAATTTTTTCCTCCTCAGTGCCCTTTGCCATGAACACAGCTCTAATTCCTTTCTTTACAGGCAGGGCCATCACGATATAAAGGGCTGCCCTCAGTTCTGCTTTTCTGCTTGCACATCCTGCAGAACCCCATCACTGTCATGGCTGCACCACTGGAAATGCACTCCCAGTCCCACGGGACATGAGAGGATTGTAGGATGGGTTGGGTTTGGTTTGGTTTGACATCATATTTCTACATGCTGCTGGCTTAGAGAAAATACTGTCATGTCTAAGTCATTTCCAAGCCCCAAATTTGTGGTTTTGCCCTGTGTGACCAAACTGGGAATTGCTGCCTTGCTGTTTCATTGTTGGAACTGTGGCTGCTCTGAGCCTTGGCCTCTGTCCATGTTCCCAGTGCCCTTGGAGCTGAGGCTGATATCTTATCTGCACCCCTAAATTTAGCCTGGCAGCCCCTGGGATATTGAGTGTCCACACTGCAAATAGAGAGTGAGGACTCTCTGAAGACTCTCAGCTCCTGCCTTTGAAGTGGCTGAGCTGTGAGGGGAGGGCTGCTGCTCTGGGTGGCCTTCAGCTCCACGGGATGAGGGGCTGGATCACAGCTCCAGGCTGAAATCAGATCTTTGAAGAGATGGGCACAGACAAAGACTCACCAGATTTTGTGCCAGCTGCATTTTTCCTGAGGATTTAATGTACCAGGAAAGTGTCACGTTTACAGGTTGGAATAAACCAGATTGAGACAAGTCTCAGAACAACAGAAACCAACCTGATGCACACCCAGCAATGTAACTCAGCCCTGGGGAATCGTGTGGCCCTCCCCAGGACTTTGTCCCTCAGGACTTGGGTTTAACTCAGCCCTAAATCTCTGTCTGTGTCCCCCAGCAGCTCCCCCGAGGTGTCCTCCCTGGTCCTGTCTCTGTGCCTCATCCCACCTGCCTTCTCCCTGCTGTCCCAGCGTTCACAATGAAACATTTTCTCTGCGATGTGCCCAGGGGCTGTGGGAATGGTGCCCTGTGCTCTGGGGTGTGGGGATGCTGTTTGTTTGCTGTGTCTCTGGCATTGCTTTGCTGGGCTGGGCTGGGCTGTGTGGGTTTAAAGAGGAGGAATTTTTTTTTTTTTTTGCTGAAGCCTTTTACTCTGCTGCATCAGGCCAGTCTGTGATCACTGTGAGTGACATCAAAGGGATCACCAAGCCTCGTGCACTCTGAATTTATTGTGTGGTTTAAATAACACTTTATGTGGCCGTTGTGGTAAAATCAGTGATTAATACTCGACTAATTCCCCATCTGCAGAGAGCCAGCGCTGTCTCCAGTCCCTGCGATGCCCTGGGGCAGTGGCAGCAGCCCGGGCTGACCTCCAGGCTGGGTGTGAGGTGTGTCTGGTGAGCAGCCCGAGCCTGCAGGGCAGGAGCTTGTCCTCTGCAGGACAGCATTCCCGGGTGTCTGCAGGAGCAGGGCTGTGCTTTAGCTGTCTAATCCCGTTAGCTGGCTTAGGAGCAGCTATTTTGACTGTTCCCAACCCTCTTTGCTTTAAGCTCATAACCCCGGGGCTGGAGCACTGTGGAGAGGAGGTGTGGGCAGCAGGGCAGGCAAACCTGGGGGACACCCAGGAGTGGTGGGGGTCAGCCTGGGTGGGCTCACCTGGAGCCCCTGGGGGCTCAGCAGCTCCATCTCCTCCCTTTCCAAGTCCCCCTTTGCCACGGGCAGGATGAGACGCCTGGAACCTGCAGAGGAGCAGTGATTTGGGGACTGAGGGGTGATTAACAGTTCCCAGCTGCCCTGGGCAGGGCTGTGACCCCCACCTCGGTTTAATCCGGGTGAGTGCTGAGCTCTGGCTGACACTGATGCAGCCACAGCACCCAGCTCCCTGCTTTATCCGTGCTCCTGGTGTGCCACAGGGAATTCCAGCACAGCCCTCCCTGCCCGAGCCCTGCTGTAAATGTAAAACTCTTTAAGAGCTGGAATGGGCAGGACAATGGACACTCCTCAGCTGATGGCTCCCTTCAGGCCTGAATTCTCCTCTTTTCCCGTGAAACTTCCATGGGTATCAGTGAGGGGTTGGATTGTTCAGCCTCTCCAGAGACCGAAAGGTTTGTCACAGAGTAAATGAAGTACTCCTCAAATGCTGCTTTCAATTAACTTACGCTTTTAATTGAGGAAAAGGTACTCCAAAGTTGACTGACAGCTTGAGCAGAGTTTTTGTGCAGATACTGGGTAGAATTGTTTCTCCACTCTGTTTTGGTAACAGAAATCATTGTCAACAAAATGAATTGTGGATTATGTATTATGAAAATGAAATAGTGAATTTCAGCTGTATTCTGACATTTTCAGGCCCTGATCTTACCTTGTGCAGCTCTGGGAGGAGCTGTGCATTGGGCACTGAGGTCTGGCTGGGGTTTTTCATTTTCCATGTTTGGCTCAAGTGTTTTGCTTTTAGCTGGAGAGTGGCCCATTGCTGGTTCATCTCCCAGTCCTGGGCAAGGTGTGTATTCTGCTGCTCCCCCTGCCCTGCAGGCAGATACAGAGGATTTTCTGCCCTGGTCAGGACTGGCTGGGGCTGTTTCCCTGCCCTCCCCTCCCAAGAGTGGCCGGGATCACTGAGCTGTGGCTGGCTGGAGACTTTGTTTATTTGACTGACATGACATAGTCTCAAATGCAACAGATTCCTGCTAAGCCCCAGAACATTTTTTAAATAGGTGAAAGTCCTCTGATGATTCTGGCAGCTCTCTGAGTAGAGCCTGAAGTCTGGAACGGTTTCCACACCCTGCAGCCTGACTGTGCCACCTCCGGGTTTTTCCATCTGTGACACCTCTGTGACACTGGAAGCCAATATTGCTCTGCACAATCAGGTGTCTGTGGTGGCTTTGTGAAAGATCCCAGGAAAGGCAGAAGGGTTTTGGTTTTGGTTTAAAGGTTTTTAGCTGTGCAGCAGCTGGAGCATGTTGGAGGATTGCCAGAGCGAGAGTGGGGTTTTTATTTATTTCAAACCAGCTCTGTGCACACTCGGCCACGGCGGGGACAGATCTGTGCCACTGAACCCAGGTAACCCCTGAAGTACAACCCCTCCTCCAGCTCGGGGCAGGTGGCACCCGTGTGACACAAGTGCCACCTCCTCCCCAGCTGGCCCCTGTTGGGAGGAGCAGCTGCCAGAGGGACAGAGCAGACCCCCAGAGCAGCCCCACTGGGGCTTTATGGGCAGGGGCAGCCCCCTCCTCCACTGTCCCCTGGGTCCCCCCACTGCCCCGCAAAGGGAGCCAGAGCTGTGAGCAGAACCTCCTTGCAAACCAACACGAGAAGGCTTTGAAAACAAACACAGCCAGAGAAAGCAGCGGTACCATAGAAAATATTTATTGATCTTGCAAAACGGTGTAAAATGCGTCCGTAAGAAAAATAAGAAACCACGCTGTGCGTCGTGCACAGGTTTATACCAACAAAAGGTATTTTTTCCCACTGCTGCACAGCAGCAAATATAACCCTTCACTTGTGGCGAGTCTCACACGTGCGGTCTCCTTCAGCCGAGCCTTCTCTTCGTGCTGGATCCACCTGGGCGGGCGGGGCCGCCGAGTCTCTGTGCGGTGCCGGCCTAGGACGCGTGGTGCCGGGTCACCAGGGTCCTCTGCAGCGCCGGCGGTGCCTTGCCCTTGTCCAGCACCAAATCCTCCCTTTTCTGCGGCAGCCGCTGCTCCCGGGGCGCTGCGGGCTTGTTCTTGTCCTCCTCCTCCTCCTCTGTCCTGCCCTCGGAGCTGAAGGGGCTGCACACGGTCTCCACCAGCCCGATGACCACCCCAAAGAAGGCCAGCACGCTGCCCAGCATGTACAGCTTGACCATCTTCCTGTTGGGCTTCTGGCTGAGCATTTCTTTGGCGAAGGGGATCAGCTCGTGCATGGTTTCCATTTTAGCTTGCAGCAGCAGGTTTAGGTGTCAGTTCTGGAAGAGAAGAGGCAGGGACACAAGTTAAATCCAGCTGCTGTGGTGGCAGAGCTCCCCGGGCTGCCTGAGCTCTCCGCAGACCCCCGGCTGTGCTTTAAATGGGGATTGGGGGAGTTTTGCTGGAGGTTTGCTTCAGGAAAACACACCCACCCTGTCCCCGTGGAGCCCCAGGACAGAGCCACCCTCGCCAGGCTGCGGTGATGGGGGGACACGGTTGGTCCCACGCGTTTTGCGCAGTGTCCCATCCCACGGCATCCCCCACGGCATCCCCCGCCGCATCCCCATCCCCTCGCACCCCTCACCGGCGCTGTGGCTGCGGGGCCGTGCTGTGCTCTGAGCGCTGCGCTGGTGCTGCGGGGCTGTGCCGGTGCCGGTGCTGGTGCCGGTGCCGGTGCCGGTGCCGGTGCTGTCGCGGCCGCTCCGCTGCAGCTGCTGCCCGGGGCCGCCGCCGCCGCCGC
>VZTR01000499.1:151199-170063 GCA_013400775.1 Chaetops frenatus | reverse complement strand
ATATATAGACATTCATCTTAGCTGTAAGAGATGTCATAGAAGAGAATGGTGATAAAGAAGTGTTATATAAATATATTTAAGTGATAATAGCAATGGAACTGAAACCTGTCACTGAACAGTTCTCCTGATCTTTGAAAAGTAGCTTTTATGTTTCCAGTGTAGCTGTCAGAAATATTCTCATTATTAAAATATATGTATTTACTGCTTTCACCTTTCTAGTTGTACGTCCTTCAGCTTTAAGCATTTGCTACAGTATTAATAAACATAAAGGACAGGATTTTTCAAGAAAGCCTAGCTGGGGGTTGTGCTGAGTGTAATGGAAACCTGAATGAGAAGAAAGATTACTGATGGGAATTCCTGTGACTCTCTGCAGAAGTTAATGATTTGTAATCCCAGGAGAGATGGCACAGAATGATCTGATGAAGTATTAAGGCAGTTTGAGCTATTCTTTTTGAGTCACTTGGGTCTTGAGTGTTCTGAAAGTATCACTGGGAAGTAAAAATCTTCACCCAGCTTCAATGAGGAATTGCACCTGTTAGCTACTCAAACGATCCCCACCAAGCCAGAAAAGCAAGTTTTCTGGGATGCTGACTCTCAGTACACAGGAAAGTTTTTTTCATTTTCGTTGAACTGATGTTTCAGAAACCTTGATTCTGAGAATCCTGACACATCGTTTTGGGGAGATTTCCTTTAGGAGATGCTGATAGCTGTTAAGTGTAATTATGATGGAATATGCTAAATATGAATTTTCAGAAAATTTTAAGGTACTGTCAAGCACCAAAGTCCACACAGTGAATCACCTGGAGGCTCTGTAATGTGTCTAATGTGGTAAAGAACCTGTGCCAACACACAGTTGCCTGAGAAGCAATGTAGACACGTCACTTATTTGCAGGATGTGAGCTCATCCCCTATGGAAACACACCTGTAACTGCAGGCCTTGGACCACCTGCAAATATTTAGAATATACCTATATTTCTAAGTAAAGGAGGACTAATGGTTATACTCAAGTACTCAATTTCTGACATTCTGTATTGAAAAATTGTTAGATTTTTTCCTTGGCTGAATTTTCTGATGATCCCAAGCTCTTTCAAGACAATATATAAGATGTGTCTTGAAAGATTGTTCTCTCCAGGAACTTCTAGG
This sequence comes from Chaetops frenatus, assembly GCA_013400775.1. Taxonomy (NCBI): domain Eukaryota; kingdom Metazoa; phylum Chordata; class Aves; order Passeriformes; family Picathartidae; genus Chaetops; species Chaetops frenatus. The sequence goes on along the minus strand of VZTR01000499.1, from coordinate 168,920 downwards.
AGGTAGTATGAATGAGGCTGCATCAGGGAATATTACTTGCAGCCTACAGCCAAACCTCTTACCTCTATCTTCAAACACCTCCCACCCTTGCCCTTTGCCTTTTGGTGATATTTGAGAGACTGAGGATTTATTTATTAAAAATGCTACTTTAGTAGCAACATGTATGTGGGCGTCTCTCAACCGCTTAGCCTGACAAGCAAGGGTCATGGTGAGAAACAGACAGGTTTAGTAGAATTGATGTAGAATAAGGTCTCAATCACGATTCCATGACTTGGGTCTTGAAAAATCCAGCCAATAGGTTAGAGACCATAACAGCTCTGTCTGGCTGGGGATCATCTGGAGGGATCATCTGGACCTGTGACCACCACAGATGTGAAGTCCACCTGAAATATACCTAGGTATGCTGGGTTAGAGGTCCAAGCCCAAAACTGTGAGAAACTTGTGCTGAACTCAGAGACCCTGTGTCCAGCACAGAGAGGTGCTCCACCCTCTAATGCTTCCCATCTTAGCTACATCCACTTAAACTTTATCAGCCACAGGTGCTTCATGTAAGAGAGGAGTTTAAAGTCAGAGAATTAAAAGGTTTCATACATATAAAGGCATTTAAATTAGTAATGCATGCTTGCCTATCACCTTGTAAGGCTTATAAAAATGTCCTGTGAACAATATTTTGTTAAAATGTTATGTGTTAGTCCTGGCCCTTACACAATTGTGACGCTGGTAGTGAGATGAATGAAATTCATACACATCCCAGGGAATCCCAGTCTGTAAAAACATAGTTCCATAACAGGATAGTCACCTCCATAAAACATTGAGAAAATGGCCTGTGCCAGAGAGGGTTCTGTTACCTTGATTTAGGACAGGGAATGGGAACTCCCTGTTTCTATTCCTGGCTCTCACATAGAATTCCGGTTATGGCCTGAGGAAAATTGTGCCTTGCATCTCTTTCTAGAAAATCAAGTTGTTAATACCTGCCTTAGAGGAATATTGAGAAGTAATAGTTATTGAGTGTAAACAGCACTAAAATGAAATGAACAGTGTAAGTACAGTTGGTTAAAGGACCAACATAAAGCCATGCTTAGACAAAGACAGGGGATATAAGTGAAAATGGAATGACATTAGTGAAAATCAAACTATTTCCTCCTTTTTTTTTTTTTTCTGTGTGTCCCTCTTTCCACATTATTTATGTCAGGTATACCTTGAAATACTATTATTCATCCTTTTCTTAAGGTTCTTCCTCCAGGTCTGAGGTTTCACATCCCCTGCTTTTTTTCTTCATATCATATTGTTGTAGATGAATTGCAAGTCCCTGCAAAAGTGGGTTTGAAAAGAAAGTGCTGACAGGCTCTTGTCTCCACCCATCTAAGTAGAGCTACTATTGTCCAATTTATTATATAAAATTGCTTAAGGGAAGAAGCAATTTCCAGAACTCTGGTTGAGTTTTTCTATTTCAAAGATTATTTAAAAATAGTCATAGCATGATGATAGATGAGGAAGGAAGCTGACAAACAGATGAACGTACACCTGTTGCAAGGAGGCAAATGAGTAACTGCAAATCTTGTGAGTGTTCAGGACTTGTGGTTAGGCTGATCACTAGGAGGGACATTCAGCCCACTTCAGAGGGCCAAATGGCTGTCAAACTGTACATTATATCCCAGGTTCTGCAGTCGACAGTAAATTAAGTAAATTCCTGTAGCAGCTCGTAAAATTCGGGACACAGCCGTCTGCAGAGCTGTGAGGGGAAGGTCTTTTCAGTGTTCTTGTAGCAGTGTTTTGCACTGTACCTATAAAATATACTTTTCATACTTCTTTCCCTTGTCTGTGTCAGTCTTTGTGCTCAGATCCTAGTCCTTATCTTAAGAAAGATAATAATTATTTCTGTAGGAACTAAACACTTGACAGCATAAGGCCATTTTTACACTGGCAAAATTAACTGAGGACTAATATTCCATACACAGTAGTTAGGGATATAAAATAACAGAACAATATGTTTTCGTAAGATAAAGTTTGGTGATAAATTTTGAAGCATGTATTTCTTCCCAGAACAATTAAGAAAACTCAAGGGAGGAGGTGAGAGCAGAGGAGGGAGAAGAAGTTGACCTAGAAAATTCACTTGCGGGTCTAATTTTGTGTGTATGTACGTATTACAGAGGAGACTGTTGCACCTCCTCCTCAAAGCCCTGGTGTTTTGCACTCTTTTACTATATGCATCAACCCCCACGTGAGTTCCAGACATGCAGGCCTTCAGTTTTCCAGCATTAAGGGCATGTCTTTCCAGTGTCCTGTAAAGGTGTTGGAAGTGAGCAGAGAGAGAAAGAGGGAATAGAGACTATGTGAGATAGAGGATTGAAAGATCTGATTATGAACCTAGATGTTTTGTATTGAAAGGTTTTTTGTTGCAGGGCCTTCAGGTTTGCTTCCTCAGGTCTGGTACAGCTGTAGTGACGGGGGAACAGCATCTTCCTTATAGAGCTGGGATTTGAATGTCAGGTTATTGCTCCTTGTGTTAGAGGCAGCTTCCTAAAACAGAGGTTTAATTTGTTGTCTACGATTGTCTAATCTGAATGGATCTGATGTATAAATCTCTTACTGATGCTGGATTACACCACTTTTCCCCAGAGCATTAGTAACTACTACTGTCCTGTGTAATTGGAATAAAAACTTTCAGTGTGCTGAGCCAGAGAAATGGAGATGCTCTCAAACTAATCCACATTCTGCGTGCAAACACCAGCTGTTTCTTGACTAATTTTGTTCACCAGGAGGGACAGCATAGGGCTCCACGTCTTAATAAAGTTTCTGTTATTAGATGAGAACTAGTTATCCTGTAGTCTAATGAGTTTTATTCTACTGTCTTCACTTATACAGAAAAGAAAGGAGCCCAGATAGGAATGGGTCAGCTCACATTATAAGAACGCATACAAAGTAATCACAGAATCTGAAATGTTGATTGGAAAGAACCTCTATCAATGACCTCATCCAAATTTCACTGAAAGCAAGAGAAATGAAAGGTGATTTAGCATGCAGCTGTACACCTCTCTTTGGAAAAGAAATGGTTTGGGTTTTAAGTAATGCCGAGTGAAATATCACTGCAGCTAAAACAGAAGGAAATATGGGAAGTGCAATCCAGAGTTTAAAACTAGGGAAAGGAAGTTGAAAGTTCTGAATGTTGCTCCCTGTTTTTCCATTGATCTAGTAGAACATGCGTAGGAAGTTGATTTGGCCTCTTCTGATTAAAGTTGGGAGTTTTGCCAGAGGCCAGGATAGTAGGGACTTCTCTCACAGAGCTAGGGCATCACCTTTTATGCCTCCATTTCTAAATAAATTCAGGAAGAGTTTGTGAGACTCTAAGGTCAAGATCCTTGAGATAATTAGCTACCAGCCCCCTTGCTTTTGACAAGAATTAAGTACCTCCTAAGGATCTGCCCATGCAGAATATCTCTTTCTCCAGTGCTTCCTTTATTCAGCCTATGCCTTATCTCCTCTTTTGCTTTACTTCTCCAATACACATATGTGCCTTCTCTGCTGTTTCTGGCTCTTACTTAAAATTCAGTGTTAGACCCCAGGTCAGTCCATGTGGTTGGTTTGGATGGGGAAGTTAGGAGGGCACCCCTAGAGAGAATGGCAGACAGGAACAGGGATATGTGTCCCTACCCTGTCACATATGTGGACATACACACAGGTCACTCAACTCTCTACTTACCTGGTAGATTAGTAATACTCCCACTCTTAATTCTGAAACTTTGGTGACTGTAGGCCTTGGATGTGATGGTGGGTGGGTGGAAGAAGCGGAATGTCTGTTTAAGGCTGTAAACTGCATTTGAAAGTGTCAAAAATGTTTGTGATGAAGAGGTCTATTTGCCTTATATAGAAAATGCATCTTGTCACATCCCTGAAATTTCTTATGCGAGAGTGAGAAGTCAAACAGGTTTTTGAATGCTGCAGTAAATAATAACGACTTGTTGTCAAAACTCTTATAAGTTAAATCTAGCTAATGTATTTTAAGCATTTCTTTATTAAGAAGGTTTTAACTCCATGAATTAATTGCAACTAAAATTAGAATAAGGCAAGAAAAGGGAGCAGTTTATGCTCTTATTTTCCTGCATAATTTATTCCTCTAGTTAGATGGTGAGAAGCTGATGCAGAGACACAAAGTAAGACTGATATCATGTTGTAGTACAATACCTCCGTGTTAGTAATTCCAGATTTGGCTAAACCTTTCAAATGACTGATTTAAATACCAAAGCACAGAACTTAATAAGACTGTATTTTTGGTGGAGTTTATCTGCAAAAATTAGGTTTAGGGCATTTTATTGAGATGCTTTTCTCAGACCTCAGTCAGACTTAGTGCCTAAAGACATTTGGTTATTTGATCTGAATATATTGCTGCCTTTTAAAGGGGCACAAGGACCTGGAAAACTGTCTTCTTTTGCTTTTCCTATTATTAAATAGGTCCACAAAGCATCAAATGAGCCTTAAGTATAACACTACATGTGGTCACCTGAAATCTATTGGATTTTAGTTGAATTTAGGACACAAAATTTACCAAAGAGGACTAATAAAGTCATGCATTAAGTAACTTTTTGTTTTTCACAAGTCAAGTCCTGCGAAACTGATAAATTAGAGTAAGCACAGCATTTCATCAATGTTCCTTAGCTATTATATTATCTTCTGCATGTCAATAAAAGTTCTGATAACCTTTGTTCACCAACTGCAAAGTAAAATTCATTTTCCTGTTGTGACTAATGTGGAAGGGTTCCTTTTCATTTGAAAAGACTGCTGTGTACTGCAAAGAATAAGAAAATAATGAATCTGCAGCAGGACAAAAGAGAAGGTGCTGAAAACTGGGAAGAGATGAACATTTTTTGAACTTGTAACTCTTCAAATTACATTTTATCTGTGTGAAGTTTTAAAAATGAAGTGAATTTCTTCCCTTTATAACAGTGGGCTTGAAGCTATGGTGTGCAAGTAGAATAATTCTATGTCTGACACACGATTATATAACAATGCTTAAAGTTGCAGTGCCATTCCCAAAAGAAAAAGACCTTATAGGTTCATATTTATGGTTTAACAGGTGAGATCCCAAAAGAAGAGCAAAGCACTTTATTTTTTTCAGTTTGTTTTCACTAGCACTAAAAATATGAGCTATAATTAAACGTTCTAAATATGAGCAGAGACGCCTGAGCTCAACAGCTTTTTGGTTTGAAACACCACCTCTTCAGGTGGTGGTGACCTTCTGGCAGTGTTTGCTATCAATTACAGCTGTTTTCATCAATTCTTTGGCTGTAGATACCCCACTCTGCTTGCCTGTAGAGATGATACAAACAACCATTTAGCAGCTTGCTCTGAGCTACCACTTGACCCCTAAGGAGGGTGCAGACTGTGTAGAGACACATTGACTTGCTACTGTTCCCTGCTCCAAAGTGCACTGTTGTGCTCGGCTGCTGTCTACAGAGAAATGTTCCCACAATGGAAAACACACTTTAGAACAGATGCACTTTGGAAAACTGGCGAGTGGAAAAGGCTGGGAATTATTTCAAGGAGCTGTGTAACTGTTGCTATGTATTTTTTGTTCTAAATATCTGCATATAAGAAAATCCTTTATTAAGTGTATCGAGACCTTCTAATTAGTAGCCTTAGGGAAAAATTATATTGAACTGCTTGATACTTGTGTTTGGAATGTTTCTGGAAATGGGTTGCCCATCTCTCTCATATACATGGTATGAGTCAAAATAAGGGAAGTCAAGGGACCTTGTCCTATGGGTCTTGGTAACAGTTCTTTCCTTCTTGCCTCTTATATCAATGCAGATAAGCATTGAAGAGAGATCTCTGTTTAGACTACTCAGCTAATTCAGTCCACAATTTCTGATCTTTTGAGAATTTAGCAACAAAGCCAAAAAGTAGGGCTTTCCCCTTCAGGTACCAAGAGAGGCTTTGAGATTGGGAGGTCTTCAGCTGGTGTGAAGGGAGAAATATGAAACCAGGGAAATAATTTTACTTTTAATTAACCTTCTCTTGATTTCAGTTGAGATTTTTGTTGGATTCTAAAGTTTGATACAAACTTCTCAATGAGAAGCTTAAAGTCTGGGTTTTCTTCTTGGAATATCTTTCCTGGAATGTTTTTCATATATATATGAAAGACAAGCATGGATAACAGCAATGAAATTAGAAAATACCTGGAGTAGTCCTTGTGTGTGGGTGGTTTGTTTGGCTGTGTTTTGTTTTCCTGGCTTGAGGAACTGTACATTTCTTCTTTTATCTTGGAACTGTCCATTTCTTCTTTTATCTTTAAAAGAAAAATTCTAAAAACTGAAAACAGCTTTAATTTGTGCTCTGCTGTTCCACTTTCTAAAGATGCCGTGTTCTGTTTTCAAAATAAAAAGCTCCTTTTCTCTAGAAAGCTTTACAATGTATTTGAAAATCCAAGAAATCCATAACATTCTCCTATCTTCATCCTATGGTGGCATAGTAACCTATCTTCCTGTGCACCTACTTGATTTTTCAAAGGCTTCAATTGGATACTCTAAAGCTGTAGTGCCATTGATTGTTATTCAGTCTCCTGTGAGTAAAACCATATTTATTGTTATTGTATCCTTCAGGCTGAATAAGCTAAGCAGTAGTGTGTGGCTGCTTACTCTTATCTATATAAAATGTTAACCCTTGCCTCAAGGAGAAAATAGAGCTCTGATTTCTTCTATTCCTGTGGCCCTGCCACAGGCTTCTGTGGCTTCAGTGTGTGACCCATTACTAAATATACAGGCCAGGTATTGCATTAGTTAATGCCACTACCTAGTCCTATTTTCAGCACCATGATTGATGCTTGCAGATGATTCAGTTTTATGCTGATTTCACCAAAAGCTTTGGCAGTATTGCCATTGTGTGGGCACCCAGAGGGGATTGTATTAAGCAAGTAATCTACTGCAGAAATATTCTTTCAGTCCAGTCAGTGACAGAGGCAGGAACAAAGCAAACACAGAGCTAAAGGAGGCACCTTTTCCCACCAAGCTTCTAGGCTTGAGCATCTCCACTACTAAAAGTATTGCTGATTATCCCTTTAAGGGAAAAAATGTTAATATACAAGATCTAATTACCTCTGTCTAAGCTGATATGCCTACAGCACCTTTTACATAACCCAAACACTGAGTTCCAATTATACAATTATATTTTAACATGTATTAAGTGCTATTCCTTTAGGGAGGAGACTTACACCGAATATTTTAACTAAACTCCTTCCTCAATAGAGATGTATATATGGTAGAGTCTCATTTCATTACAATTCCAAAAACTTGAATGATTTTAGTTCCTTTCCCCTTCAAAATATGAGTTCTTCAGAAAGCCTATTTTCCATGTCTTCAGCACTGACAGCAGCCTGTACTTGCATATCAAATGCAGGCTTTGAAGCTCATGTTCTCAGGGTTAGTGGTGGCCCATGTCTGCAACTAGATCAATAATGATCTCCCCAAACTCAGTGTGAGTATCTGCTCTGCAAACAGCCCATGGCAAGGTCCAGGTCTCTTGAGGGAGCAGCATGTTCAAATGGGGAGAAAAGGCCACTGCTTATTTAAATAGCACGTCTTGCTCTAGAAGTTGATACCACAAAAGGTTGAGTATCCCTTTACCAAAAAGACAAAGAACTCCAAGGTCTGTTCTTCTTTTCTGACATCTTCATGCAACTTCTGTAAGGGACAAAAACCCTCATCTGAATGACTTGTTGAGGAAGACTCTTTGCTGCAGGCTTTCAGTTGTTAACATCAATGAGGTTTGTAGGTCAGCTCTTCTGACAACCCAGAGCCTAAGTTTAGAGGGAGGAGTCTGAGTGTATTCCTATGCTCAGAGCTAACTCAAGTTTTCTGAACATCCAGGAGAAGTTGGGACTTGACCTGAGAGAGCACAGGAGAAGAAAGGAGATGAACCAAGAAACAGTGAGCTGAGGGCAACGCTGGTGATCAGGGCTGGGGACTGCTGGTGCTCCCAGTGGTAGATTAAACACATGTGGGGTGATGGCTACCATTGGAGGGGAGGACTCGGGTCCCAGAGGTGTTCTAGTTCTTTCCATACCTCAGTATCAGCCAGTGCCAGGGCTGGCACAGCCTGCAGTGCAATGGCAGAGGTTGTGCTGAGTTCATTGCTGCCTGGGAGCTTACCTTACCAGCAGCTGAACCTCCTGGTTTAACACTGATACAGTGCTTTCTGTACTCCACTGTCATCATTTCTGCACAGTGACTCAAGTTTAAAATATCCCCTGCTTAGAAAACCAACTTTTGTAAATGTTGAAAAGAAGTTATCACATTGTGCAGTACCCATCAGATAGAGTTCCTGCCCAAAGAAAATGGGAACATAATTAATTAAAGGTAAAACTAAATCATTACAACATTGTACTTATGTTATTTTAATTATACAAACCCAAAAAATCTGAAGGTAAAGTTGCCATGGCAACCATAACTCTGTCTCCTGTATGTGCTGTGTGTGTTTGTTTGTGAAAAATAGGAACATGCATTATCATGAGTGTTTTAGGACTTGCTGATCAGGACGATGTTAATCAGAGCAGAAACATCGTCTTAAAAGTGACTAGTTTTTTCTATTTCTCCAGCCAAGTGTTAAAACATAAGGAGTTTTTTAAATTTCTGTCCAATCTGATAACTATTCCTGCTAAAACACAATGCCTGAACCATCCATGCCTTGTCATAAATCTGATCTATCACTGTTCAACTTTAGCTGTGATTGTGACAGACACCCTGCAGCCCTGAATCTCAAGAGCTAGGAAGATGAAATTGGCATCCATTTTCTTCCAGCGAGCTCACTAGTATCAAACATTTGGTTACACATTGCACTCTGATGCTTACACTTACCACTGACAATCTAATTTTATCCATAGGGTTTCTTTTGAGAAGGTTAGACATTGTTTGCCTATCCTTCAAGGATTATGGAGGGTGCAGGAGTCTGGTGACATAGCAGAACTGTCCCCATGACATCCTGGCCTAGAGTAACTGTCTGGTGATATCCTACGATACCACCTGAAGGAATGGTATTTCTGGCAGGCATTCCCATGAAACACTCCCTTGATCTCTTAATTTCCTTCCCCCACCTCACCCATGTTCAGTTTTTCCAAAATGCCCATATCAGGCCTGGCTCTCTTACAGGGCAAGGTGGCCTGATGATCAGGGGAGGGAGGGGTTAACTGCTGATTTGGGAAGAGAAATTGTGAGAAATTCCAGCTGTTTTGTGCTGGCAGAGTGAGTAAGGGAAAGTTTTGTGATAAAAAAACCCTACCACATATTATACCCTTGTGAAACATGTCTAGATGGTGAAGGCATTAAAGGATACTATTCATTTTTGTGACTATCTTGAGATTCTGTCAATGGTATGTTCCTGGTAGTGAGCTATACAAGTATTATGTAAAGTACTTTTTGAAACTACAGCTTACTGGGTTTTTTTTTCCTGTAGTTGCCTTTAACTCTATTTTCAGTGACATAATTCTTCAGGGTAGTGGTTCAGAAAGAGGATTAATACTTTAGAGGAAGAACTGGAGGTGTAAAATTTTTCCCATACAAATAAATACACATTCTTGGATCTACTGAATATGACCATATTCTTTCTGAGCTGCTACGTAAAGTCAAAAGAGACATTATACATACATAGCATAAGCATGATGTGTGTATAAATATATTCTGAGCAGATACACAGAATAATAGAAAGACTTGCAGGTTTCTAAAGTCCCCAAGCTATAAACCTAAGGACAGAAATAGGCATTCACTGTGTCGAAGAGCTGTGAGTATATAAAGCACATGTAAGTATTAACTAACTAAGAATTTATCTAAAGAGAGCTGAGGAATGTTAAGAAAGAAACCTCAGAAAAATTCTCTCCTGTTGTCATTGGGGGTGTGGGATTAAATGTTATAACAATTAATTTAGAAATGTCTTCAGATCGTGAATTGCCTTTAAATATAGGAAATCTGGACATACTAAAGTAGAGCAATTATTTCTGTGCTTTAAGTACGCATTATTTTCCTGTGACTCATGAGTTCAAATAATATTTAGCATCTAATACTTAGCATCCTGCCAAAATTAAACAGCGTAGAGATTTCCTGCCAACACAATTCTGAACTGGCATATTTTATTTCCTTGGATATAGCATAAAAGCAAAAATGTATATTTATGCCCCTGAAGGCACTTGAAAATACAGCACAATTATAATCCCCAAATATCTTTCATTGTAATTACTTTTCTTTTGTTTTTAGTTACATTTTCTGTATTTTTTTAGAACACTGGTTTGAAATTAAACCTTAAAATCAGGTGGGATATATTTGCAGTATGCTTAATGACAAACCTTTTTTAGATTAGTCCTCTCTGGTATAACCAGTGGATACCTCTGTGCTCATGTCAGTAAAACACAGTCTCTGGGTCAGAGGAGGTGACATCAGATTTCTGTGGTTATTCCCAGCTAGATGAAACCAGGCATAAAAGAGCCCTCTTGCAAGTGCTGTCAGAACAAAGGGATCGCTGAACAGGATTCAGAGAAGGAGTTAAAAGGAACAGAGAAAATACATGGAGGAGGAGAGTGAAACACTTCAAAGCCTGCCTCGCCAAGGCTAAAATTCTCCAGGAAAGTGGAGGATAATGAAAGTGACACCACTCTAGTTCTGCAAGCTGTAAATGCCAGCAAAATGCAGATCCTTTTCTAACAATTGATGGGTTGAAATCCTTGATATCTTTGATATTTTTGTTGCCCCAGCCAAAACGACAATAAAACTGAAGCAAAGAAGGATGTGGAATGCTCTCTGCCCCCATAAGCATGGAATATGGATAGTGGCTTTAGTCAGAGATACAAAAGGCTGTGGAAGCTGTGAGTGACTGAGACATGAGTGTGCCCTGCTGTGCCCCCCACGGGGCCCATCCTCAGAGTGCCCCTCAAACACTCTGGGTTCTCTGTTACCCGCACTCCGCCTTTGTTTCCTGCCAGTCATTCAGCTGGACCTCTTCCAAGAGCACATCAAGCCTGCTTAGCTTTCCTGTGGCACAAAATAGTGGAGGAGGGATTGAGTGTGCCCACATCACATCCCAACACCACTCTTGTGAATGGGAGGGTAAACAAAGCTCAGGAACATCACTAAGAATACTAAAAGAAAAGATGTAAGAATTTGATAAACAAAAGAAAGGACCAAGTTCAGGCTTGGACTAGTGGGTGGACAATTATGTCCTGATTGAGATCCTTAACACTGTAGGAGAAAAGAGATGTGTATGGCATCACAACTCTGCAGCAAAAAGCATGTGGAGTTTGAGGAGCAGAGTTAGTTAACAGAAGCCAACCCACTGGGTGTCACTAAAGGAAAGCTGTGAGAAGGAGGGGATAGATTATATCGCTTTGCAGAAGTTGGCAAGAGCCAAAATGTGTGTTGCTCAGATTAATCCTCACAGGAAAAAGAGCAGCAGTTCATTCAGAGATAAATACACTACTGAACTGGAAGTAAATGGAACAGTTATGAAGTTGGACATGGCACACACACTTTTACTTTGCCAAAAATAGTTGTTTTCACTGCTAGCCGTGGATAGTGGATAGTAAATTTACTACTGGTAATAAAAGAATTCAGTGCTGCACTTATTGCAGTTGTAGAGGCATGGACACTTCAGTGTGCAAAAGCTAAAGAGGGAGAGAGGTCTCTGGAGAGCAGAGTTTACTTAGGAATCCCCACACTAAAGAAGTATTGAACTGACTGGATGATCAGCACATTGGAAGACACTCATAATGGTATTAAGGAAAATTTGTTTCTTTTACTAGTGGAAAATATTCACTGTGGGTATGTGGATCCACTTTTGGTAAGTGAAAAGGATGTAGGGCGATCCTTTTTCTCATCAAGAAAACCCCTAAAAATGAAGGAGGCAGAGCGGAGTTTGGAAAAATACCCTCCAGGGATAATAAACCTGCCAAGACACAAACATTTATCAGGATTTTAAATGTCATCTGAGACATCCCCCAATATGTCTGTGGTTGATATGTCACCACACCTGTAGGAAACCCATAACTTTCTCCAGTGGCAGCTGAGGGCCAGACAGATCTCTCTGCTACTAAAATGACATAGGTACCATCATCTCAGCTGATGAACATGGTTAGTCTCAAGAGGCATCAGGAGACATGTGGAGACCAACCATTTACACATGTCAGTAAATTATCTCTTCCCTAAGGACTGTCAGAGTAAGCACAGTTATTAGCTTTGGTGAGAATGAAAAGAAGGAAATAATGTTTCAGTCAAAATTTGTGCCAGATAAATTTTATGAGCTTGATATATCAATAGATACTTTAGAAAAACAGTACATTAATGCTTTTTCCACCCCTGGAAGATTTTTTTTCTTCTCATTATTATTTGAAATGTGCTGGACAACCAAAATGTTTCACCAGGAAGCACAGCTTTGATATCATCACAGGCAGTAGGACCAGGAATGGTTAGAAAGCCATGGCCAGATGCTCTCTGGAACAAAGTGGGCTGCTGGGTCAAAGCTGAACTAGTTCTGTTATATGATATATTTGCTTTTGGAGGGTACTTGTACTTTATCACATTGATCCATATTGACACCTGTGTCTCAATGCACATCCTTTCTTTGAGGGGAGAGCAACAGAGGAACATTAATATTTTAGTCTTACTACAGAGTTTGGAAAGCTGAGAGAATTAGAGGAACTTATTTCACTTATTATCTCCATAATTGAAATGCTAAATTTCTTTCAATCCTCTTATTCTACTCTGGGAAGCCTGAAAATGGCTTTGGCAGTACAGGTGATAAGGACCAAACAGTTGGCTGTAATAAAGAAGAAGACTTTAGATTGCAAATATCTCATGCCCCTAATCCTGGGAAATCAATTTAAGCTAATACTGACCTCAAACCAGTGCTTTGGGAAAGGGTCACTTTTTCACAAACAAAATTTTTTGTTGTTGTTTGTGAAATCTGTTACTCACGAACTGAATATAAACCTGTAAGAGAGCTGCTCTTAGTAGACAAAGTCATTCATGCATTTTACAAAGGTTTAGTAGAAAAAATTGTCCTGAGCCTGAATTTGTTTCCTAATAACTGGAATTTAATATCCAGTCTGGTCTCGAAGGAGACATGCACAGAGGCTGCCAGAGCAGATTCAAGGTAAGACACCAGAAAATGACTGGATTTGGCAGTGGCACGTATTTAACACTTATTACTAATTTTGGAAAAAATATCTGGAGCAGATAGGAGTTGGGCATTAAAAAGATCATCTCCAAAATGTTACAGAAAAAATATAATAAAATGAAGGTTATTTAGAGTGAACAACCCATGAAAGAAGGTGAAAAATACATTGAATTTTATTCAGTATCACTGATTGAAGTCTTGCAGAATATATAATCTTACAATATGCAAAAGAGGCTCATGATGGTTGTTAGGGGGTAAAAAATGGCTCTCCAGAAAAAAAAAAAAAACAAACCAGGCCCTTATTTGTTTATATTTTCGGGGCAAAGAAAAACCCTGCAAATCCATATGTTTATGCTTGATGTTTAGCCTTTATCAGAAAATGCTGCTGTGAAAGAGGAGCTCAGGTATATTATCCATTTTTGTGGTAATAGTCCAAATGGCTGAGTGATAGCTGAGAGCAGACCATAGTTTACTGAGCATGTGTTTAAGTACTTTTCAATGAAGATTCGTTCTAATCATACAATCTCTTATCCCGATAATTCCCTGTTTAAATGGCTGGTCAAAACAGTGTATAAAACTCCTTCAGAACGACTATTGCAAAATCAATCAGGAGTAGTGCTCCGTAGTCACCACTTTCAAATTTCAGTGTGACTCCGGTGAAGTGGTTGTCACTGATAGTTCTGACTAAGAGAAACCTGAAAACACATACATTTGCATTGCCAGCAACCACCCCTGAAATAACTAAAAACTTTCAAATGGAAAAAGAAAAATGTGCAATTGATATAATTCAAATTTTTGGGTACTTGTACTTCAGGTAATCGTATTGTGCACCTGTGGTAGTAGAAAGTGGCTGTGTCTACACCGTGGAACAGAAGGTGCTTATTCATGTCTACAGTACATGAGTCTGGCTCCTGCTAAAGCAGTTTTGACCTGGAAAGAGCCAGCTGGAATTACCCAGAACAGCCAGGGCTTCATGTAACATCTAACTGTGAGGATAATGAGGGTCCAGGCTTGAGCATGTTCCTCCTTTTTTTGGGTGATACAGCCATTTCCAGAAGTGGTAGTGCTACTGCAGTCCGGCAGGTCCAACCAAAATAGGTTGCAGCTTGAACAGGGAGCACACAAAACAAGTGTGTTTGCATCCATTTGACAGCAGCAGTTAGGATGTTTCAATTGAGATGTGTTGGACAGAAGCCAGGGCTCTGGAAATGGCCAAACAACCTCTAATAAGAGTACTTGCTAGATTGACTGAAAGGATCTTAGCTTATACATATGTGATGTTTTCTGACCATTAATATTGGGATTGGAATGAAAGGCATGCTTTGGGGACTGTTACTTTAATGACAGAATTTCCCAGACAATAGAACAATTTCTTCTCTAAGCCTCTCAGTAGGTACCAGGCAAGGGATATAAAAAAGCTCTGAGAAGATCCCTGGGAAATAAGTAGTCCCTGAATGCCACATGAGCATCAGTGGACTGATTTAATTTTATCCATTTCATGAATGAAGTATAGTACCAGGATTAGAGAAAAGTGGTTTTGCAATAGTCATATCATATTTTATTCTATGGAAAGAAGTAGTTGGAAAAAGAGGTGGTTTCTGTGATGAAAGTATGGAAATCGTGATTTTCTAGAGCAGCAGTGAAAAGTAGTAGGTAAACAACCGTGTAAGTTTACATTTGGTAACCCCCATGAATGTCTGACTTCTCTCCCCTTGCCTCATACAGTTCCTTCATTTGGTTCCTCACCTTTCTTTTCTATCGTTTGTTCCCCTAATAATCCTTTCCCTCCAGTTCATCCAAGACAGTATCAAGCAGATACTGGTATTACAGAGAAGCTAACCAGAATCATCCTTTGTGCATCTAAGCAGGAACACACATATATTGTAGTGTAGGTGTGCTCTGAACGCCAGAGGCTTCCTTGAATCCAGTGATGCTCTCTTCCACAGTTCCTCACAAATCTTTTGTTGTTACAGGAGTCATTGGATTAACAGGAGACAGCAGCAGTGATGTTTTTCTGGGTTTGATCCCGATGTAGATTTCTATTCTCTGCCAGTTGCACGTGTTCTTTTGAACCCTTCCCTGTCTGTCTCCGTGCATCACTGTGAGTTTGAAAGTTCCAGTTTCATTCTGTGTCACAAATATTTGTGTCAGTCAAATATAATAATACATGGTAGCAAGCGTGGAAGCTTTAACTTAGTCATAGCTGTCACTTAATAAAGCCACTTTTTGATGGATTAGGAGATGAAGCCAGAACTGGTTTAGGTACAAACAAAAAAGTTGTTGCCTGTTTTCCTGGGCCTTTGGGACTTCACTTTTACTTAAATCCAAGAGGGCATGAGACATGGAGGCAGTCAGAGCATGACTGCAGAAACCCTAGATGCAGTACATCATCCCTGTGCCCACATCCAGATCCTGAATTGGAAGGGGAGGCAATTTCTGACATGTTTATTATGTAAAACGTATGCACAAACTGAGGCACTGGGTACACTGGCATAATTATCCACTGTGAGAATGGATACCCTGGTGCTGAATGTGATTAACCTGCAAGCAGAGCCAAGAACTATTCTTGTTTCAGAAGGCCCATGTTAAACCTGCCTGCCTGTGAAACTGTGCTCAGTGCTGCTGTAATTGCACTTATTGCTGGCACACATTGTTAGTAACAAGCATTTTTGCTGCTGTAGACAAGGGTNAGCCCTCACTGAGCTTGTATGCTCAGGATTTAAACTGCTGGGGAAACTTTGTCTCTGGCTATTTATTATTACGTACAACATGTTCTTGGAAACCACTCTACATTTAACAGCAGTTAAACCCATCTGCTGCTTCTGAATTTTCATTTCATTCATAACCCCGTTTTAAAAGTATTTTTGGACTTGTCTCCAATGTGCTATCAGCTGTTCATTATTCTGTTGTAAATTGATAAAAAGAATGTCTCAAAATTTAAAAGAAAATTGTAGCCTCTTATATATTTTTTGAGCTTTTCATTGAAACTTGCCTTTTCATCATTGTCTGACATAACTGAAATTTTTAGTTTAAAAGCAATTATTCACCATGGAAGTTCATCCCCTCATGCTCAATTCTGCAGAATTCATCTATAGTAGTTACATCACTGGTATGAAGAACAGACTTGAACTTAGCACCATGATCACAGATACAGTTCAGTATATTGAAGTTCCTGTGAGTGCAACAATTTTTCATGGCTTTATTTAGGAATACTATCACCATTTTCTTTGCACATCTATTCTCCTTATGTTAATGTTTTATTACTGTTACTTTGCATAGCAGTACTTAAACGCCCTCTACATATGATTAGCCAGAATTAGGTAGATTTTCCTGATATCTGTTTTTGAAGACATTTTTTTAAACAGAAAACTTTGTTTTCCTCAGTTTTATTGGTGTGGCTGACTCTTTTTATGATACTGAATGATGTTCTTGTAAGAATGTAATATTGTTGGACCATGGGACTTCCCATATTTAATAGGCACTATCTTTTTTCATGGCAATAAACTGATCCTTCCTTAATCTACAGATTAAAAAGGCTTTCCAGACTATAAGAGTAATTAAAACCTTCTAAAATTTGTGTACTCAAACACTGAAACTTGTTTGGCTCTAGGTTTGATATAAAACTTTTACTGGGTTTTGGATTTACAGTAGCTCATAACATTTAAGGAAACTTGAAATTTATTTTTAAATTTTTATTTAAAGAGTTAGATTTTGTATGCAATAATTCCCAAATTTTATATCTTTTTTAACTATGTATTTGCATTTAATAATAGCTAGTGTGAATAACAATGTTTGTTAGAAAATACTTCCTTAAATTAAAAAAAAATCTTTTTGGGGTGAGATTCAGTTTTCTAAGATAGGCATATAGTACTACTTTAGATGTCCTGTAAGATTTGAGGTGTGCATATGGCTGTCAGAAATGACAGAAGGAAACCCATTCCCTTTTGAAGAAGCAGCTGGAGACAAAACGATACCTTAATGCATCTGATGACATGAGACAGCTCTATTTGGGAAACTCAGTCTCACCTTTAAGCTTGCCACATTTGTAGCTCACAGTTTAATGCTTATGAAGAATGCTATTTTAAATGCTACCTCACTTGCATTTGAGTAGAGTTTATTCAAAAGACATTTTTTACAAAGAGGATTGCATTTCTACAGCCACTACATCCTCTAGTGACGTTGTAAAGTCTTACATGGGAAGCAAGTATTTATTTATTTTATTTTAATTCAGCACAGAGGAATATGCTTTTTGCTTTTAGCTGGCTATTAATCATCTGGTTCCAAATTAAAATTGCTGAAGTTACTAGGGAATAAACCTCTCATGGAGTCAAAGCATGTAGGACATGGAAAGGACTGGAGACTTCCAGTGTTTCAGCACCCCAGCAGTTAAAGGTTTTTTTTCATAGCAGCAGATTTGGAGTGATTTTCCTGGTTTCTCTCTCAGTTGGAGCCAACTGATCACTATCCCTATGTAATATCTGGTTTTGACTCTTCCCTATGTTGTGAGTTTCCTCTTCTGTAGATTTTCTTTGGCTTTTTCAGTGCTTGTCTTAAAACGAAGTGCCCCAAAATGAT
>VZTR01000499.1:113936-128346 GCA_013400775.1 Chaetops frenatus | reverse complement strand
TTTTTTTTTCAAAAAGGGTATTGAGAAAATGGTAGGACATTAAATATCCTACTCTCATCAGTCTCTTGAGGGAAACTGTGTTCCAGAGCCAGAGATAAGGCAGGGCCATGCCATGTACAGCAGCACAGCTTTCTTAGGGGTTTGCACTGGCACTGAGCTAAGACATCCAGTGCCCCTCCCTCACCACTAACCAGGACAAATTGACTCTCCACAGCTTTTCCTTGCCCATTCATGTATCTCATTCCACTAGTGGCCATAAAGCAGGATTATTGAGTTATTTTAGCACTGCTGATGTACAAACTCAATAAAGAAAATGTGTATTTCACTTTGGCGAGGTGATCAAGCAAACCTGGGTGAAAGAATATTGTGAAAGCGAAGAGGTTAAAAGAAATTAATGATAATTCTGGCATCAAATGATACACAGAAAAGGAATCAAAGTCTTTTCTAGCACTCCAAAGCATACTGATACAGTGTCTGCTAATGAAAATTGCTTTAATAATTTGAAATACATGCATATCAGATGCACATATCCCATGCACTTAAATATTTCAACTAAATGGAGCTTCTACTGGAAATTGTAATTAATGCCTTGTTAAACATGTTGCATTTGCAGCCAAATGCACTCTATTTAATCTGTTCCACTGCTCCAATCATGGACAATATTTGATATTTTCATCTTCCTCTTAAGTTACACTTTACATTTTGATGAAAATATCTTTGCAGATTAAGTATGTTGGTTACCTATCTCCTTATTTTTCTTGCAAGCAGGCTGTTTCTCATTTAATCGAACTTGGGTATTGCTGAATTTGTATGTCAAATACCATTGATTATGACTGACTTATGACCAAAACTCATGATAAAATCTTATTAATCCCTTTTCTGCTTAGTCAGACCCTTGGTACCATTCTGCCTAAATACTGACATTTACAAGTTTGTTGTCAGCTAAATAAACACTCAGTTTTTACATTAGTTGTAGCTGTACAGATGCCCAGCACCCTGAGTGTTCTTTTATCCATATATTTACATATTCATATGTTCTTTGACACTTCTGCATATATTATAAGAAGGGAGGGGAAGATGGTGTCCAAATTTGTCACAGAAGACATATGTTAATATGCATTAAAATGTTCAAAGAGCAATATTCATCTTGGCCTCTACATTGAGAAGATATCAAAACAGCTCAGCAGTGTGTTATGAGCAGCTAATTTGAAACTTCTGTTCCCTGTTAGTGTCATTCTGTCTTAGAGTGAGGTTTTATTTAACTGCAAAATGTCACCCAGACTTTTTCTTTTTAATCTGGGGAAGCTGCTCATAATATATCACTTGTGTGTGCTGTCTGTTCACAGTGAGAAAGTTCATAAAAACCACACACCAGCAATTCCCCAAAGGATAAATCAGTTAAAATATTTTGAATTTACTACTCTCGGACATATTGAGTGAACTGGTCAGGAGATAAAATTTAATATTCACCTGAGATTTCAAGATTAAACTACTGATACAGCTTTTCAGTCTAGTGGCTAGACTAATTTATTTATTAAATCCAAAACTCCATGTGTTTCTCTATTCAAAGACATGGGAAAAATGTTTCAACCCTTTTCAGATCATTTTTATAAACAGAATATTCTAACAGCAACCTCCATCAAGCCTCCAGTGTGCCTAGGCCATTGATCACCTCAGGATGCTTCACTGCATCTTCCTTTCACTGCTGCTGCCAAAAAAACCTGGGACTATTATTTTAGCATGGCTGTGTCCCATACTGAGAAACAGTGGAGGTAGTTAATAAACCCAAATGCTCTGAGATTTTAGTGTAGTTTATATATAAATATTCCAGGGGCCAGAAGAAATAAAAATATTAAAGCTGATATGCTGACAATATTTGTGGAATTGGGCAAGATTTCTTCTCATTTGGTGTGATCTGTTTTTTCAGTGGTTTCTGAAAGGATCTTCCACTGGTGTGAAACACTTTCAGGGGATAGTAGTAAGAGAAACTTTCTTAATGTATTTGTCAGAGGGAAGGGATGTGATGCTCCCAAAAGGAAGCAGAATGTTACAAGTGACTGAAAAAGTGGAGAATGGCAAGGAAATTAGAATCCAACCTCAGTAGAAGTGTTCATTCTACTAGCTATCTATATTATGTATCATTATAAATGGAACATTTATTCCTTTAGATTCTTGCTTGCTTTTGCTGACGTCAAACATTGTCCTGATGGTATCGTGCATTTTCAGTATTCACCTCCTTTTTGTGTCGCACTTTCCCTGATATGCATGTTTCACAAGTTTTTTTCTTTACTTTTCTTTTTCTTAGAAAAGAAATTATCATGTCCTTCATTCTTAGCCCTTTTGCCATATTTTTTCTTTCCATTGAAACCATTTCTTAGTTCATAAAATTAATTTGTCCCTTTTTCTTAAACAAGCTTTCTATCTCTGCTGCTTTCAGATTTAATGGATTGAGTGCTTCAGAAGCAAATATTGCTTGTAAAAAATGTTGTGAGCTGTTGGTACTATTTTCAGATCCTGCACCAGTAAGGTTGTATGCCTAAATAATATTATATATATTTCACATGTATGAATTCTGAGGCTTGATGCTGTGAACCAACACATTTTTAATATCAGCTGAGAAAGCACAAAACTATCTAAACCCTCTTCTTAATGAGACCTATTAAGCTACAAAGGAAGAAACTGGGTCATCCTCTAGTAAGTGTGGCAGTCAGGCAGTGCAGAGGAATGTGTGACTCGAGTCTCAGAGTGGGTGTTGTGTTTTTCTGCTGAAATGACTTCTCTTTGGAAGCACAGACTGGAGAGCCGTGACCTCGGTGGTTTTTCTCAGTCACCTCTCTTTGCACACATTTCTTTTTAGTATCTATAAAATAGACAAACTCTTTGTCCTAAATTTTCAGGACTTCCATTCACAAGTCTCTTTAATGAATACACAACAGAAAAGAATTGCATAGAAAGATATGCAAGTATTTGATGAATCTTACGTGTTTTCTTCCCAGAGAACTTGTAGGTGCCCCATCCGTGGAAGTGTCCAAGGCCAGGTTGGGCAGGCCTTTAAGTAACTTGGTCTAGTGGAACATGATTCTGCCCATGACAGAGGATTCGGAGCTAGCTGATCTTTAAGGTCCTTTTTGATCCAAGCCATTCTGTGATTCTATGATTAACCTTTGATGTCATTTTCATTGAAGTGAACAATTTTAACAATCATGTGTAATTTAAATCACTTTTTTTTTTTTTTTTGCCTGGTTACCTTCTATCACACAATAATATGATTGAAATCTCCTGCTGTCTCTCTGAGTTACTGCATGCTAACAGGCAATGTCATCAGCACAAGAACTTAGAGACATAAGTATATATAGAAAACTTTTCCAGGCACTGAAAAGCATCTGACAGATATCTGAGGAAGAATCAATCAACTATTTGAACAGCACATATAATTCATAACAAGAAGTTAAAATAAGTGAAACTGTCAGGAAAATCAACTGATGAAATTTAAATTTTAAATTAGTATTACCCAGGACATTGGGATTAAAATACCTAACCTTTCAGAAAATGCTATTCTTTTTTTTTTAGCAATTGCTAGTGTACAGAATTATGATGCTGTCCTTAACATCAGATCAAATATTAGTCTAGCACTGATGGAGGAAGGAGAGACTTCTACTTACTGAATTGTGATCTCCACCTGCTGCATCTCCATGGCAGTTTTTGCTAATCCTTTTCCTGATCTGACCATTCAACAAATCTTCTCAGCTGCAAACTCAAGGAGTTTCCCTCTTACTACCCTTCCAAGTGCTCCTCTGTGTTTTTGTAGATGATCACATAACCTAACACTGCTCATGTATCCATCTATATTCTTCACAGCAGATTTTCAATGTTCTTTTGTTTACTCTTTGGCAGATACTGCTAAAGCTTCAGTTTGTCATAGAGTCTGTTTAAATTATTTCAGAAAGAAACACATTCACATGTAAATTAAGGGACTTGGTGTCACTAGATCTTGTGGCAGAAGTGAAACTCGGGCAGTAAATGTACTTGCCTCTTCTTTATTCTCCACCCATTAAGGCATAGGAAGAAAGACTCAGGAAGTTTAAGGCCAGAAGGAGCTGCTTGAAGAGCCATTAGATTTAGTCAGATTTCCTTAAGCCTTAAATTGCACTGGAATAAAGAACATTTTTTATTTCATAAACTAATATCTCCTTGCAAAGCCTTCAGTCCTGAAATGTGTCAGGTAGCAGAGGAGCCATCACTTCCTTGGGCAGTTGGTTCTGCTGACTTCTTTCCCCACCTTGCAAGTCTGAAGTTGTCCAGCAATAGTTTACAGTCAGTGGTTCTTGTTGAGGCTTCTTCTATTATATAAAACACTGCATTATGATAATTTGTCAGTCATCAGATGGAAAGTTAAATATCTTACACTTTTAAAACTTTTACTGAAAGAAAATATTTCCCTGTCATTTGAATATTTTCTTTTTCTAGTCTTGATTTACAATGTCTTTATTAAAGTGTAGACATTTTAATGCTATGTGGTATCCTTGCATCAGAGTTATGGTACACTATGCTGAAGTAAAATTGCTTCTGTACTGCCCTTTGTACTAAATGGATCTATTGATCCTCAAATTTATATCAGGGTATTAAATTAAATTTTTCCAAAATAAGCAGTGAGTCACAGAATCAAAGAATGGGATTGGTTGGAAGGGACCTTTAAAACTCGCCCACTTCCAATCCCCCTGCTATGGGCAGGAACCTAGGAACATTTTCCTACCTGGCCTTGAACACTTCCAAGGATGAGGTGTCCACAGCTTTTCTGGGCAGCATCTTTCACTGCATTTTTCTCACTATCCTGATAATTTTTTTTTCCTGATTTCCAATCTAAGCTTACTCTCTTTTAGATAAATCTGTTTCTCCTTGTCGTGTCACTACAGACCCTGAAAAAAAGTTTCTTTTCATCGTTCTTAAAAGCCCTCTTTATATACTGAAAGGCTGCAAGAAGGTCTCCCTAGAATCATTTCCTACCAAGAATTAACAAACCCAGCTCTCTCAGCTGGTCCTTATGGCAGAGGTGCTCCATCCCTCTGATCATCCTTATGGCCTCCTCTGGACCTTCTCCAACAGGTCCATATTCTTTTTTGTGTTGAGACCCCAGAGGTGGAAGCAGCACTCCAGATGGGGTTTCACCAGAGCAGAGCAGAGGGGCAGAATCCCGCCCCGGCCCTGCTGCCCACGCTGCTTTGGATGCAGCCCAGGATAGGTTTGGACCTCTATTATTTCCAGAGTCCCTGTTTTCCAATATTCAACTCTCTCTCTGTTGGCTTTATTTATGTTCTTTACTTCTAAATATGTAACTTGTAATTAAAAAAAAAAAAAAATTGAATAGGACCAATTTCTAGTACTTTCTTGAGTAAGCCTGTGTTTTCTTTAGGATCAGAGGTGAGAAATAGGCACTTTTAAGGTGTTACTAATCTGAATTAACATAGGCACCTAAAAGTGCCTATTTCTGTCTTCTGGCTAAAAACAAAATAGGTGGCTTTTACAGTGAGCCAGATTCTCAAAGATATTTACAGAGAAGGCACTTTTATTTGTTCAGGGAATCCCATCCCTTCTGGGGGAATGAGCATCTACAACTCAGCCTTCAGTATTCCTGAGTGGTCCTTATGTCATCAAAAATTTTCATCAGAAGCACCTTTATGTGCTTTGATGATCTTTTATCTCAAAAGATTTCATGAAATGGTTCAGTAGTGCAGGATGTGCTGCTATAGCTACAAATCGACATTAGAGACATTTTCATTCAAATCATGTTGCTCCACTGTTGACTACTTTTTTATTTATTGTCTAGTCAGTTCTTTGTTAAAGATATGCTTTAATGCTGTTTAGTAGTGCTAACTTTCTAACTAATTCATATGCAATAGCCTTTCAGAAGCCTGAATATGTTACATTTGACAGTTATCTTTGTCAGCCAAAGTCGTACACTCAACAGCGGATGCAAACAGGTTTAGGAAGACCTGCTTTCCATAAAATCTGAGGCAAACAGTTAGCAACAGTTTTCTTTAACTTCTGTTTAACTGAGAATCTCTGGTTTCTATCAGTGGGCTTTTTCTAAATTTCTGAAGAAGGACCAGCTATAGCAATATGCTTCTTAGGATCCCTCACAGAGTTGTGCAGCATTTATTTTCCTCTAGAAAGTTCCTAAAGGTTCCTAATAGCTCCTCATCTCAACATCAGCTACACCCATAATATGACAGAATATTAACTCAATTTGAGAATATTTTATGTTAGTAGCTTAATGTTAAGATAAGATAAGGAGCTTTCAGTTTATCTGGAAAGTGTGTCTAGATAAGGACTTTTTAGTGGTTATAATAATCTGTATAAGTGTAACATTATTAATGTACCATTAGAGGTCAACTTTTCTTTTTTAAATAATTTGAAAAGTAACACATACTAATTTTCATTTATGCTTGTCTAATAAAATCATGAATCAGTTCAGCTGTTCAGATTATCTTTTTGGCCAAAAGATGTACAGAGTTTGTTTGCTTGAAAAAAAGTGATGTTTGGGCAGAAAATACATATCTAAATCATGACTGTCAAGTCTTACAGTAGAATGTACCAACTATATTAAGATGTGCAATTGCTCTTGTAACTTGTGTTCTTTTTCTGAGTTCTCTAAAAAAGATCTTGAATGCCTCATATATAAAAATATATTTTGGCCTTTTTCTCGGAACTGCCAAGGGCAATGAGGCATCTTAACTTTTTCTGTTCTATCTGTCCAGGTGACATTGGAGTCAGAGCAGTAACGGGTAAAACCTGAATGAATTTGTACAGAACAGACATCTCTCAGCTTAATTCATCCAGACTTTCAGACTTACTCCATTATGTTTCGTGTTCTGAAAACACCAAACTGTAGTGATTCATTGGTTTCTTTGGCTTGAGAGCAGTACCCTTTATTTTTCATGACATCAGTCTTTATACTTCTGACATCCTCTTATAATTTCATGCTTATGACAAAACTGATGTTCCTTATTTCCCAGCACAGATAGATCCTGTTGCCCAAAATAACTAAGCTGGGTGCCAGGGAGATGTTACTTAATATCTGAAACATGATTAAATATTCTTCCAAAATTGCAGAAATGATATTTTATGGATAATTTAAATTTGAATTTGGGAAGGGTCTTTGAGTTGGAAATCTATTCAGACCTAAATTCAGCTTTAGTTGGTTTCTTTAAAAAGTAAAGTGCTTTTTTAATCACTTATTATTCATGTTTTCTCTCAGTCTGTAAGATTTTAGTGGCTCTTAAGGACTTTTTAAAGTCAGTAACAATGATATGGTTATATTATGAATATATGGGAATTAATTTGCCTAAACGCCCACTTCTCAATCAGCATCTCAGATGCAGACCTTTGATTTTTATTCTCTTTCAAGCACAGAGCTTATTTACCATTTCTGAGAGGTTGTGACTATAAATACTGCTAGTGCTTCTATTTTCAAGACAGACATATAGTATACATCTAGTTTCTTTCAATACTGAAATTTCAGTATTGGCTTTTATTTTTTCTCATCACCATGTGTGCCGCAGAACTGCTGAAGTGGAAGGAACCTTGTCAGGTCTCTGTACAACCTGTTCTTCGGAGCAGGGTCAACACTGAAGTCAGAGCAGGGTTATCCAGTTACATCCTGAAAACCTCGAAGTGTTGGCATCCCTCAGCCTCTCTGGACTCTGTTCTTAATTAACTTCAAAGCTCTTAATTAACTTTGTTGTGAGTCCCCTTTATGAGGTCCAGATGGAACCTCCCCCAAATCAGTGGATGACTGTTGTCTATTCTCCCACGAAGCATCTGGGTAAAGACTTTGGCTTTGTCTTCTTGGTTACCTCCTTGCAGGTGTTGAAAAGCAGCCCCTGAAAGTCCCCCTACTCCTTCTCTGGCTATTGGGAGATATACATCAGTTTCTCTTCTTTGTGAAACACTTACTTTAATCTTGTTTCATACTAGTTCATACGAGCTTCACACACTTTTTTATGCTAGAGAATTCTGTATTTTCTGCTACTTCTGATTTTAGTAAGTCAAATAATTTTTTTTCTTGGAACTGACAATATTCTAAATGAGCCAAGATTTTCAGATCCAAGATTTTGTTACTCATCCTTTAATACAGCATCTAGTTATCATGCTCTGTTATTCTAATCTTCATTTTGCCTTAGTAGCTTAACAGATTTTGGCGGTAGGATGTTAATTATGCTTGCAATAATTGACCTCCACACCTATAAAGTGCAAGTAGGTGCATATATGTAAATTAAGACTTATAAATGTGACAAAATGCCAGCAGCATTTGACATCAGCTATACACTTTCTGTCTTTTTTCAGTGTGTTTTGAGCTAAAAAAGCAGATTTTTGACTTGGGTGCATTTGAGTTACATCTTTTCAAATAAAGTACTGTTTCTCTTTTTTTTCTTAATTACAGTGAATATATTAAAACACAAAACTGAAAGACTTCCTTTTTACCCTGTTCCTTAATATTCTGCTTTGAATCTGGACCCTTTTATTCCATAGCAATTTAATTTTTTTTTATTTCCCCAGCTAATGGAAATTGATGATGATTTAAGATTTTTTTTTCCTTTTAAATGAACATTTCTATTAATTACGACTGCACGAAAAGACAATGAAACAAAACATCAGTAAATGCTGTTTTCTTTTCATCACTTTTTTTGACATTACTGACTTGTTACACTATTCTTAGATGAGGATCTTTTTTCTAACTTAAACTCATGTTAAACAGAAATATCTATTTGACACATTATATTTTTTCAATTTCTTTGGCTGCAACAGCCTAGAAAGTGGCTTATACTGGGCAATTTAAATGGCAGTAATTGTAAAAAAAAGATTCTGGGTATTAAGCTCCTTTCATTTCTACATTATTTAAAATAATGAATGGAATAGATACAGCTAATATTCTTCCCTGTGGCATGGGAAATGCTGGCTTCTGAAGATGTGAAAATGATTTTCCCACTGCAATGGGCTCCTGCTTCCCACGTGGCAGAGCTCCAGGCTTTGCATTGACAGCAGGCTGAGCGCCTGGAAACTCAAGCTAAGAGCTTTGTGGCAGACTGTGCTAAATGTCACCACCTCAGACATGGATTTGCCCAGTGCTGGGAAATCATTGAGGGAGCCCTGAGATGTCAGGACTTGCCATCAGCCTCTTCCTTTCCCTGCAGCTTGAGCTTTTCCAGAGATCATTCCTGTGTCACACAGTGCAGTCAGCTGGCTGATGCTTCTGGACTTGCTCCGTAAAATTCGCATCATTGTTGTCATGCCAAGCTCAGTGACCAGGGCTTCAGATGGCTTTAAGCTTTCTTCCACCACCAGGTGGACTGGGAAAATGTGGAGATAAACATATAAATTCATTAAACCATCTCTAACAAGAACTGAGACTGTGTCCTGTGCAGGTCTGGTAGTGGTTACCGTTTAAATGTTGCCTGCACCAAGGAAGGCAGCTTTTGTAGCCTGGAAAGGAGAGGACTTTGCTGTAGTGCAGCAGATGTTGATTATTTGTACCATTAGTCACTAATGAGGTTTTGGTACCTCAGCAATGCCCTCTAGCTCCAGGGCGAAAGAGAACAGGGACTCACCTGAGTTGCAACTCCGTGGATATTGCATTAAGGCTCTTCTCCTGTTCTTTCCTGTCAGTACTTTTATTTTCACTGCTGATATTTTCTACTTGCAGCTCAGTCTTTCCCAGGATTTAGTGAGTACTGCCTGTCACGCTGGGCCCTGTAGTGTCCGTCAGAATTGGTGCAATATGAACCCCCATCTATGTCTGAAAGACCCCAACATCTACAGGCTGCATTGAACAGCTTTTAGCATAAAATGTGCACTGGCCAATAGGTAAAACAAGCTTCTGTAGGTCATGATAACACTTGTCCTTCTACACCAGTTCATGGATAGAAATCTGGATTCAGGACATCTGGGAATTAAGGGAAGTGCTTCATCTGCTTTACAAATATATGACTTGCCACTGTTTCTCTGAGGAGACCTTGGCTTCCCTGAAAAGCAGTGGTGCAAGGCCTGCATGCTCATTATTTGGCTCTTCTGTTCAGAGATGGAATTCACTGACTGTTAGAACAATCTGCAAAACTTTATTCATAAAAGCAACTCTTTCTGCAGGAGTCGGGTTTTTAGGTTTACGTTTTATGTTAAGCCTAGCAGGATGTAATTTATGCAAATAATCTTTCATTGTTTCTTCATTTTGGCAGGACTGTTGAAAAATTTGAATATCAATATTTCCAGTGACTCAGAACAATGCCTGAAGTGAAAAGACTTTCATTTTTTTTTTCTCTGTAGTTGTTTTATCATTAAAAATTTTGGGTTTTTATTAATATTTTGCTGTGCTATGAAAATATCATTCCCAGTGATACTATTGCAGAACTATATCTTTAAGGAAAAAAAGGGACAATATGTGAAAGTTGGAAATATTTTCAGATTTTAAATGTCACTGACAAAGTTTTGTTGTTTTTTTTTTTTTTTTTTCCTAGGCTGATGTAGTGATTTTATAACATTTCCCTGTTTAAAAAAGTAAAAAAAAAATTTCCAAGTATAATCCTTCAGGCTAAAAGGACAAATTAAAATTCTTCTTTTCTGAAAAATCCTAGCATTGTACAAAAATTTAGGTTGAAAGGATCTCTGGGGGCTGTCTGGTACAATGCCCAGTCAAAGCAGAAACAACTTTGAATTCTGAAATTACATCCAGTCAAAGTTAGATGATGATGTCCAAAGCCTTGTCCAGTCAAGTGTTGAATATTTCCAAGGAGAGAAACTTCACAACCTCTCCAGGTGACTGTTCCAGTGCTTGACCACCCTTGTCATACTCTTTGTCTGGTCAATTCTATATTTTCCAGGCTGTTCAAACTCCTTTCTCAGCCTCTCTCTATCATGTGCTCTGAGCCACTCCTCATCTTTTTGGACCACCATTGAACTTGTCCACAAGAAAGATGCTGGAACACATAGTACTGCAAAACAGTAGCCAGATGAGTCTCATAGTTACCAAGTAATGGAAATGGTCACAACAGTGGTATAAAATCTGCAGAAGTGAGTGAGAATACCTCTGGGTACGACTTTAGTTGGGAGACACTCAATTACATAATTATTTTTAAAAATACAGTAACTTTTGTGTATTGTAATCCCCCATTAGTTAAACCAATGTAGGAAATCCTATATCTGTGAGAAACTTTCGATTATTTATCTGATGATAATAGAAAATGTTGATGTCAGTTGTTACACCTGAGTGAAAAGTTACTTTTCTTTTATTGTCATATAGATGATAATACAGTTACTATACAGATGCTTCTGGTTCTTTACAAACACACAAAAAATATTTCTGTTGTATACAGGATTTCCTTGTCTCAAAGAGTTTCCAAAGAGTGAGCCATACAAGGAGTGGGTGAGGGCACTTGGTCTGTTCAGCTAGGGAAAGAGGAGACTGAGGGGAGACCTCAGCATGGTCTCCAAGTTTTCATGAGTAGATCTCTGCTCTTTGTTGACTCATGACAGGACCTGAGGGAGCTGCATGAAGTTGTCAAGGCAGGTTTCGGTTGGATATCAGGAAAAGGTTCTTCACCCTTGGCTGGTTGGGCGCTGGAGCAGGCTCCTCAGGGAAGTGCTCACAGCATCAGCCTGACAGAGCTTAAGAAGCATTTGGACAATGCTCTCAGGCACATGGTGTTTCTCTGGGGGTGTCCCGTGCAGGACCAGGAGTTGGTTTTCAATTATCTCAGTTTGTCCTTTCCAACTCAAGATATTCTGTGGTTCTATGAGATTGTTTTATAGTTTTGTTGTTTTTTTTTCCAAAATGGAAGTTTCAAAAAAAGTCGGTGTTATTCTAGTATGTGTNTTACAAACACACAAAAAATATTTCTGTTGTATACAGGATTTCCTTGTCTCAAAGAGTTTCCAAAGAGTGAGCCATACAAGGAGTGGGTGAGGGCACTTGGTCTGTTCAGCTAGGGAAAGAGGAGACTGAGGGGAGACCTCAGCATGGTCTCCAAGTTTTCATGAGTAGATCTCTGCTCTTTGTTGACTCATGACAGGACCTGAGGGAGCTGCATGAAGTTGTCAANATGGAAGTTTCAAAAAAAGTCGGTGTTATTCTAGTATGTGTTTAGTCTAGTTGGTCTTGTGAAGTTATAGGAAAAGATCATAGATATCCTTGAACAACTATTTGTGTAACATTCATACTACCATTTAATATCATTATTAATTATATTATATATATATTATATACATATTATATTGCCATCAGTGCAATTCACTGAAAACAAGTGTGATCTACAAATTCTATTCTGAATTTACTTTAAGACTTGACATCAAGTACATATTTCAGGAACTAATATAATATGTTGACATGTATCTAACATATTGACTCTTGGCTTACAGAAACTGGAGCTGACTATTAACTTGTACCCTAAGGGGTCTGCAGAAAAAGCTAACTTCTTCCTGATGGGAATCCAACAGTTTTTGCCTCCTACCCCTTGTTACATGTTTTAATATTAAGTTATCCCAAATAAGCTCTGACTGCATGTACTCAACCTATAGAATNTGTCCCGTGCAGGACCAGGAGTTGGTTTTCAATTATCTCAGTTTGTGCTTTCCAACTCAAGATATTCTGTGGTTCTATGAGATTGTTTTATAGTTTTGTTGTTTTTTTTTCCAAAATGGAAGTTTCAAAAAAAGTCGGTGTTATTCTAGTATGTGTTTAGTCTAGTTGGTCTTGTGAAGTTATAGGAAAAGATCATAGATATCCTTGAACAACTATTTGTGTAACATTCATACTACCATTTAATATCATTATTANAAGCTGACAACAAGCACTTTTAGAAAAGGAGGATGTTTGCTGAACTTTGTACTGAAATTACAGAGTGTTGATGTCAGCTCTGTATAAAAGCAATGAGCATTACTTCTAATTACTGAGTTAGTCAGGCTGGCTTTGGGCAAATGGGGATGGTAATGAGAGTTTTCATTCTTTCATACTTTGCAAGAGGCTGCGTTAGACAAAGATATATTCATAGCTTCCTAGTTAAACTTTATTTTCCTCCAGAAACATTTTAGGGACTTTATCATTGTTTTAATACTGGACTTAGAGTTCCTGTTAATGGAAAAGGAGACTTAAAAAGACTTCAACCTGAGAAGTAAGACCTTGGGGCAAAGCTCAGAAATAACCATACCATGCAGCATTCCTCTAATCTCCACACAGCTTAGAAAAACAAAAAACAAAGAAACAAACAAAAACCCAAAACACTTGCTGCCCTGATTAAAAACTGAAGTGTCAGAAATTGCACCCTGGTATTTGCACTTCAGATACTCCCTCCTGAAATGCAGCTGATGATTCGTTGTATCTCTGTTAAAAGCTGCTAAATATAAGTAAAAACTAATTCCTTTTTTTCTTCACCACTTCTGCAAACTGTAGGTGAAAAACACAAGAAGTGGATATTGACTTTTATCTGCATCATTATTAGAACTTTCTGTAAAGAGACTAGGAGATTTCTTGTGGAAAGGGTGAAGAGGGGCCAAGGAAACTGCACCTGCTTTCCTACCTAGCCATCACCTCCTTAACGAACCTTAAGCCTTCAAGAACCTTTTTTTGGCATGTTTTCTTGCTGCTGAAGATGACCAAGCTCTTCCCAGGTGTGCCCTGAGGTGACCGAGGCAGATGGTTTTGCCTTCTTTGCAAATATATGAATATCAGATATATTTACATGCAGTCTCTCCTAAGTCTTTATCATGCTTTATCTTTATTTTTAAGTCTTTGTGTGAGCTCTCTGATAAATTGAGTGTAGCTGACTTTGCCTTAAATATCCCAGGAACACAGCTTCATCTCCAGCACAGCACTAGACACTATGAAAGGAAAAACATCCATCAAGAGCACAGTGGATGGTGTCCTTTGACTGGGCTGCTGAGTCACCTCTCTCTCAATGCTGACACTGCCAGAGGACCTGGAGCAATATCTCTGTAGGGTCATTATGGCCACAGATGCATTAAGCTGTAAGAGTTGCAGCGATCAGTCGTCAATCTGCAGGTAGCTCAATCACTGGAAGACTTCAAGAAATTGGCTGATTTGTTAAAGCAGCAATTTTCTTGACTGTAATTTCCAGGAATGACAGTGTCTTTTGGAAAGCACTTGAGAAAACTTGCATTAAGATAAATTATCCATTAAGAACAAGATAAACTCAGATGTTTCTTTTTCCATAAGCAAAAATTTCAGCTGCATCACCTTTTCTCAGTCACATAACTCTGGCCAACTTGCTTCTTCCATAATACAAGAATGGTTTAATTTCTCAGTATTTAGTGTTAGAAGCCTACTATTTTTTTGTTTTGTTTTATATTGAATATAATGTTTAATATTAAAAAAAAAAAAAAGGAATAAAATTTCTCACCACTTCCC
>VZTR01000499.1:90840-113897 GCA_013400775.1 Chaetops frenatus | reverse complement strand
ACATGACCCCAGCTTGCTGATATGCATGCAGATTTGTTTTCCATATGACATAGTTTGCCATCCTCCAATGCTACAGAGAAAAGAGGACAGTGAGGTGTAGGGGTCTTTCTAATGGCCTTGATTTGGTTCATGTACCAGAGGTTGGGCATCCCTGAATATTTAAGAGATTTTTAAAGGTGTTTAAATTCAATTTTGTAGAAGAAATTATTTTGCTTCGTTGTTCTATGGCTGGAATTTCAAAGATTAGAAAGAAAAGATTGTGGCTGTTCACATCTTTGTGGAAGAGAGTTGTTTTCTTTGTTTTTTAATGTTTCAGAATTAAGTTATCATTCAGACCAACTTGGTTTGAACCATTTTTATTTTAAAATTGTTTTAGAATCCTCAACAGCAATGAACTCTGATAGTGGCTGAATGGAAAAAACACTAAGAAAAGAGAAAAGAACCTGGAGGACAAGTGCCAGGTTATTTCAACAAACTCTTTAGGAAGAGAAAGTGGATATGTACTGATGCCAAACTGACTTGATTCTGGGGCAGTGTCTGCTGTCCTACTTTTCATTTAATTTTAAGGCTCTTAAAAATATTAAAATGACCAAATAATAGGAAGAATCAACAAATTTTAATCTCAAAAGCAACCCAATACTTCTGAATCTTATCACACTTTTTGATTCGTTAAATCTAAGTTCAATGCCAGTATCTCCTGCCTATTCAGATTCATGTAAAGAATAGCAATCTGCCAACTCTACCAGCTCATCTATTATTTCAAGAAACAAAGCTTCTAGTACTCTGAAAAAGGATATGTTTATATTTTGACATTTAGTTATATAAATATTTCTAAGCAAAATCCTCACTTTTATAATTTGTACCTCAATTGTCAATTGAAAAATGATGATTTTTAATGTTTTCCATTTTTCTGTTGTACTCATTGTTGTGGAAAAAGCCCACCTGTATTTCTTACATAAGACTAATGAGATGCATTCTAAGACATTTTATAGAGCATTTCTGGGAGTTTGGAGAAAATGAATGAGCAGCATGGAATGAGAGATATTGCTGACTATTAGTGACATTTCCCTGTGGAATTACAGACAGAATACATTCAAGAAGAGATACTGTCTTACTGGCCTTTGCAATTGTTTTTCCTTCCCTTTTGGAGATCGTGATCAGAGGTGGACATAAACTCCACTGAGTTACCTTTTCATACACTTGCTCTTCATTGTAGATTTGGGTTTTAAAACTACTGAAGGCCCAAAACTACAAAGATATAAAAGGAGGAAGAACCCCTTGATGTAAGGTCAACATCTCCAAGCAGTTATGCATGGTTTTCTAGTCTGAGGTAAGAAAATGTAATCAATTTTACTGATGTTTAAATACAGTAGGTCAGATATGGAGAGACATTTCCTAGGACTTAAGCACAGACAGGCACGTATCAGAATTTTTGTGCAAGCTATAGTGTGTCCTCTCCAACAGAACTAGGACCTCCTTGGGCACCCAGCTATGATGTCAATGATTTTCCAGAAATGTGATGTTTCTCAGACAAAAATAGGCACAAGACAAGAGAAGCAACTACTACAGTGAGGTTCTAGAAAAAGCGGCTGCAAGCAGTGGGAGGCAGATGGGGAAACAAATTTCAGCGTGTGCAGAAGGGAGAGAAATAGAGATCATTGCAAATGAGCTACCCTGGCCCAGTATTGGTTAGCATTACCAAAAATTAACATGCAATAATGAGGATTGGGTATTACTGACTAATTCTGTCCTCATGTAGGGACATAGCCTTAAGTCCTTTCCTGACTGACTCAATAATTTTGCACTAAGGTGTAGCTGAAATACAGTGCTTTTTGGGTTCAACAGGGGGCTCCTGTAGACTCTAATCAGCTCAAGCAGCCCCAGTGAGGGCCCCAGCAGTAGCCTCAGAGAAATAGGCAGAGCTGCTCTGGATTTCCACAATGAAGCTGACAGAACAATTGGCCTTTTTTAAAGGGTCTTTGAAATATGAGATACAGTGTGGTTTTGTCTGTAACCGCTTCCTTAAAATGTCATATACTTTTTCACACATTTAATAACTTTTTGGCAGAGCATGGTATTTTTTATTTAATAGTCAATTTAATATAGAACATTTCAAGAAAGTAGATGGCATTGCAGTCTCATTGGAGGTACTTCCCTTTTCCTGCTGCATTGTGAAAAGAAAAGCTAGACTACATACACTCTAAATATATTTTAAAAAATCTCCTGCATAAAACATTTAAGAGAAAGACTGTATTTGACCAAAGGTGAATAGAAAGAAGTTGGGAATGTAATTTCAAAATGGGTGTGTAACCATGCCTAGGGGCATGTGCCATTCCCTGGAAGAATGGTGAACCCCAGCCAACAGTGCTAAGTTCTTCCCAGAACCCTTTCCATCACTGCCGTGTTGGAAGCTGTCAGATTTTTGACCAGCCTGCATGGCCATGCACTGCATGTCAAATTTTACATTGTTGAGAATGACATGACATCAGCCCTGTGCATGGGCAGCCGACAGGCACCAGGGCTCTGGGGGAGGTTACAAGTCAGGAGGTGGCAACTGTAGGATAAATCTGGGCTGGATGGGTGGAGGATGTCAGGAAAGCAACCTGGTATCACCTGCTACTTGCAAAGGGTTAGGGGTTAAGGTTAGTGATGACTCCTGTGTCAGCACAGTTACTTGGCTGATTGTAACACAGTCTCACCACATCTGTGAAGCAGGTACCCCAAAAACCATTGTGTCCTGGACAGCAGTTTGTCCCCAGGGCTAAACAATGCCCACCTCAGTCCATAACTATAAAATTAGGGAGTCCTAATGCCCACACTCCTATGCCCATAACAATTTAATTTCACAGAAAATTTCTTCTCCATCCCTGTGATGACCAGGGGCTGGATCTGGGGCACTGGTCTTTCAATGTGCAGCCTTGTGCCTGTGTGTATTAGATGTACACACATATATGTGACAGAACTTCCACATTGCTCAGAAAATTAATAATCTCCTCCAAATTTTCTCACCTACAACTTCTAGTAATGCTGCAGTTTCTTCAAGTCTTTCTTCATCCCACGTAATGCTATTTTCATAGAATGCTGTGATGACTAGACAGATAAAAAAGAATTACAGACAGGCCATTTTTATCTTTTCAGACTTCATATATACTTATTAAAACAATTCATAGTAGTCATTTCTTTCTAGGAAGTCTGATCAGGACGTAATTAATTCCAGTGTTAGCAATCATATTAGTTAGCAGTCTTATAATGTCTTCAGGCATGTTTCAGACTCGAAGTTAGCTGGAGTATTTTTATGTATGGCTTAGGATAAACAGTTGATCTCTTCACTGAAATTTTTCTTAGTTTTCTTCTTGATTTACCATTACCTCCTTTTTCCCCATGGCCTTTTTTCTTTACAACAGTACAAATAGTAGTTTTCGATGAAGTCTAAATAATGTAACATATTTTTCCTGTTCAAAAAGAAAAATGATAAAATCTGTGTAACAGTTGAAAGAAAAATTGCAACAACTCCCTGCCATATGCTGCACAATAATTTTAGTAAAATACCACATGTCTGTATAGATTGATCATCAACATGATGGAAGGTGCAGTTATTCTTTATCTCAGAATGTTTACACCAAAGTTCTTTTTATAGTTAAATCACTTTGTTCTATAAAAATCCTTCTTTTCAGTGCCAAGTAAATGATGGCCTGGGCCTCACAGCTTTGGATAGATGCCTTTGACTGTATTTTTCTCTTTTTTGCCCCACCTCTTCCAACATTTGAAACCTCAACAGTTTCATTTTTTAAAATCTAAAATTATGCCGCTCATGTTCAGCTTTCATAAAAGCACTTTAAATTGTGACTTTGCAATACTTAGTGGATAAGATACAGAGACAGAATCATACATTTCGTGACAATCAGAGCTGTCTGTTCACTCTTTTAGACTGACAGCAGTGAAAGAACTGAACAAAGTAATGGTCCTGTCACTTCATGTCCCATTCAGAGCACAGATTTCAATAAACCTTTGCAGTACTTAACTGCAGTCACTGGAAGGCTGAGGTGTTGCAATAGCAAGTCAACAATAGTGTTGGGCCTCTTTAAATTAATACTCATGACTCCTAAGAGTGACTACCCTCAACAAAACTGACTCACAGAGGATAAAGTTAGTACAGCTGAGATCAGAGTTTGATTCAGAGACTCCAGGAATCCCGTGGTGCCAGTACCATTTGGAGCTGACAGCCTGTCAGCACCCCTGTTAACAGTTTTGCACTGTTAAGATAAGTCATTGCTGTGCTCCTGAAATTCATAACTGATACAAATGGAGCACCGCGGAATACCCTGAATTCTAACGAATAACTTGCTGGAAAGGATTTTGGAAGATCCATTCATGTGAGAATTATATATTGCATCCCTCAAAGAACACAGATAAAGAGAAATCTGGTGCACTTGATTTAATATATCTGAGTCAACAAAGTTCCATATTTTTTCCCTAAATGTGTGTATATTCCATTGACAATGGAAAAAGCTTGACCTCATTTTATCTGTCAAAAAAATGCATCTTTTAATAGATATTTATTTTCTGGTATTAGTGGTGAGGTAAATTAGAAATGTCTTTACTGGGAGATGCCTTGTTTTGCTTGGCTTATAAAGCTATTTACCTGAGATTTTCTAAGCCAACTCTGTTGTGATTCTAGAAGTAATCTGATGGTGATATATCAAATTTCGGACTCTTTTTTGGGATCCAAAAACTTTACTCTTGCCCTTACTCTCTTTGTATATATGTTCCATTTAGGGTTAATTTAAGCATGTGTCTGGAGGTGGTGCTTGTTTCAAACAACAAAATTTAAATATGGTCATATTTTCATTATCCTCCAACTTTGACTAATTTTAATTTTTTTTTCCTTAGTTCTTTTGAATAATTGAAGAAGGGGTAACAGATGTACAATTTTCATTTGCACAGTGGAGAAATACCCTTCCAAATGAAGGGTTAAAAAAGGGGGAAAAAGGCCTGTTAAATAGTTAAATCCTGACTCCAGTTAAGTAATATATAAGTATTATGTAAGTTAAGGTGGAATTCCTCCATTGAAATAAAATTATCCTTAGGGTACCAAACTAGTAGCCTAAATTTTCTTTGTAGGGATTAAATTGCTCACAAAGCTACAAGTGAATATTTTAAATTTGTTACAAAATTACATTCAGGTTTAACGTTCAAATCAATATTTAAAACCAGACAGAAGCAATAAGAGAAACCAGAGATCCACAGATGTATTCATCTGTTGTAACAATTTTGGGGCAATATTTGAATCTAGTAGCTAGTTTGGACTTCCAGTTGTTTTTTGTTTTGGGTTTGGTTTTTTGTTTTTTTTTCTTTTATTGTGCTGAGGCTATGAATTTATACATCAGAATGCAGTTTAGATTTCCATCCTGGCGATACCTATTCTCTTTATGTTTTATGCATTACTTTTTCAGTGGCTGTGTATGCACTTGATTTAAAATTTAATCTACTGCAATATAACTTTTCAGGCTTTTCAGTGAGCTTTATAGATCTGCAACAACGAGCAATTAGAAACAATTTTTTTGTTTTGCATTCTAGCTCTTAAAATTCCTCTTGTATAAACATCTGGTTTATTTCAGCTGGTGTAGAGTTTATTTTCTTCCTGGTAGCTGGAACAGTGCTGAGTTTTGGATTTAGGTTGAGACTAATGTTGATAACACACTGATGCTTTTAGTTGTTGCTAAGTAGTCAAGGACTTTCCAGCTTCTCATGCCGTGCCAGTAAGAAGGCTGGGGAGGCACAAGGAGTTGGGAGGGGACACAGGCAGGACAGCTGACCCCAGCTGACCAAAGATATTTCACAACATATAGTGACATGCTCAGTGTATAAACTTGGGGACTGCTGTTGGGGCACTGGCTGGGCATCAGTTGGTGAGTGGTAAGCAATTGCATTGTGCATCACTTATTTTGTATATTCCACTTTATTGTTGATATTGTTATTATTTTCTTTCTTCTTTTTCTGTCCTATGTAAGCTGTTTATGTCAACCCACAAATCTTCTCTCTTTTCCTATTCTCTCACCTGTTCCACTGAGGTGG
This sequence comes from Chaetops frenatus, assembly GCA_013400775.1. NCBI lineage: Eukaryota > Metazoa > Chordata > Aves > Passeriformes > Picathartidae > Chaetops > Chaetops frenatus. The sequence continues at coordinate 107,822 of VZTR01000499.1, read as the reverse complement.
GGATGATCAAGTGGTTCTGTGGGGCTTAGTTTCTGGCTGAGGTTAAACTTCAACAAAACATTTTACTCTCATCAAATTTCCATTGTAGCTGACTTGCCTCATTTAAACTTGAAAGAAATTGAATACTGGTCTAAACTGTATTTAAAAATACGGTCTTCCCTGGATCAGACTTTATTAAGAAATATTATCTTAAAAGATTTTATTTGTTTAGATACCTAAAACTGTTGCCCTGAGGCAATCTTGTATCCTGTATGAATAAAATGCTCTAGAATATTTTATTAGCTGTGTAGGCTATGCATCCTGCCTCCTTAACAGAGAGGAGTGTAGATACCTTCCACTCTAATTTATGCATTTTAGCATCTGCAATTTATGATGTGCTTGATTCGTTTTGTTGAGGTTTAAAATCATCATTGTGTTTTCTATTTTAGGCCTTTAATTGGCATGTTTTTAAAAATAGCGTTCAGTGCAGGTGTTGTTGCCTGTTTTAAAAGCAGAATTTCTTAGCAGTTTGCTGCCATGGTGGAGACACAGGATTGCAATTTCCCAGGGCAGGGTGCTGCCTGTGGGGGATGCATACACAGTTTCAGATCTGTTTCTCCATGAAGGGGTGGGACAGGACAGCACTCAGGACAGACCTAAGGTGCTGAGGCAATGGAAAAGCATTTTGGGAGGTGCCAATAGGCATGGCCTCTTTCATAGTTTCTGATTCCAATATAGCATCATGATGTGATGGGAAGAGGCTTTTCATGCCACTTTCTCTTTTCATTTAGACTCTTTGGCTCTCACTTCTCATGCACAATTTGTCCGTTGTGCTCATGGTGTAGGGAAAGGGTGTTGTAATCATCACTATAACCTCAAGGAAACCTTTATTTTTTCCAAGATTTATCATTGATAATCATTGTATTCCAGCTGAAGTGTAACATTTACTCTTTCTCTGTACATACTCTTACAGTTTCTTTTACTGTTGGCTTGATTGGGAAGGACTCTAAGGTGATCAGCAGAGTTCAAAAATTGTGTGCATCTGTCAGAAAGCAACTGTAGGCAAATGAGAATTATCAGCTCTCTGCTGAGAGGAGTTTTATTAGCAAGAAATAAGAGCCCAAGCTAAGGCAGATGGACGCTTAATTTCATTTTGCTGCCAAGGCATTGTGGGCTCATAGGAACATAATTTCACACAAATCTGAACAGAACCCAAACACAACAGTCTGAAACAAGCTTAAAGGAAGAGTTTGACCTTGGATAACTTTGAATATTCAAACTTTTTTGTTACATCTTTTGCTTTCATGGAAAGAATTGGTAGCTAGTTTATTTTTCTAGAATGTTGATGAGGTCTTTTTGTCACTGTCTGCTTATACTTTATGAGGATCTGTCCATATTGGTTTCAGTTTACTAGAGGAGTGAACCCAAGTAGTTTTTAAGAGACAGAAATGAGCGAGCCACTAACTATTCATACAGTGAGTATTATCATGTCACTATTGCAGGAAAAGTGAGATATATTAGATCAGGCATCATTGAAAAACCTTGAAAAGCTTCACATCTGGTAGATTAATAGCCTAGTTAAGCTAATTAATTTAATAATCAGTTGAGAAATTATATATTTTTTTTTTTTTGCTATAAACCTGTGCATTTTCAAATTCTAGTTGGCAGCTTATTCTCATAAATTGCCATTTATTTTTTGTACTGGTCATAGTGCCTTTATAACCCAAATTATGTCAGACTCCAGGCTACATGGAAAGATAGAATTCTGCATGTGGTACATGACACTGCTGTTGTCTGAGGAGCAAACCTGACCCTTCCACTACTTCCATGTGTCACAGCTTTGCCACCTGAATAGCTTCTACCCTCTACTCACTCTAATATTAACTGTGCTCCATGCGTAACACATATATGGTAATGCTTTGTCTCCAGGTCCACAGCATCCCATACTTTACAGCACATGGATTGTCCTCAAAAGTTTCTCAAAAAGCTTCACAGCACTCTGTGAACTCTTGTGTAAAACATTCCCTCTGTACAGGACAGCATTTCTGAGTCTACAGAACATGGGGAACATGATATAAAGCACTCCCACACTGCCTCTGGGGAATGGGATGGAGAACAGGAGGGCACTGGTGGCATGAGGGCAGCCCCAAGGTGTCAGCAGGTCATCCAGAGAGCCAAGGCTTTCCTCCATCACTTCAGCAGGCCATAATACCCACACATCATTGTGCTGCAAAGTCAAGAGAAATGGTTAGAGTTTGTTCTCCAGAATGTATCCTCTGTGCTCTTCCCTAAAGCTGGAGAAATCTAATGGATTCTTACACATTATGCTGTCTAGTCTCCTCTAATAAAAAAATGCTAGTATTGCCAAATTCTGGCAAAATTTCATTTTTTTCTAGCTCATCTTATGGTCCTGCAGTGCAATTACCCCAATGTATTGACAACCCTGAAATAATGCACTTATTACTCAGATGTGGAAAAGCAAATTGTTGTAGTAGCACATTGAATTGTGCCACTGAAGTGGCTGTGAAGAAATGAATAGCCATATTTTGCACTACTAGCATGACCCTTTAGGATTAAATGTGCAAGGATTTGTTAAAATACTTATTTAACACCTATGACTAATTCACTCAAGTTCCTTGGGACAGTCTAACCTCAGTTCTGCACAATTGGAAGATCTCATCGCCTGGAGTCATAGAGGAATTCATAGAATTGTAGAATCATAGAATGGTTTGGGTCTGAAGGGACCTTTGAAGGACATCTATTCCAATTCTCCTGCAATGAGCAGGGACATCTTCAACTAGATCAGGTTGCTCAGAGTCCCATCAACCTGGCCCTGAATATTTTCAGAGATGGAACACCTACCACCTCTTTGGCAACCTGTGCTAATTCTTCACCTCTCTTATAAAAATATGTGCATCCAGTCTGAATATACACTCTTCTAATTTCAAGCCATTGCCCCTTGTCCTACTACTACTAGCCCTGTTAAAACATTTGTCCCCATCTCCTTATAAGCTCCTTTAAAAGGCTGCAGTAAGGTCTCCCAGACCTTCCTTTCTCCATAGTAAACAGCCTCTCTCCGCCTGTCTTCATAGCAGAAGTGCTCCAGCTCTTTGAGCATCTTTGTGATTCATTCCAAAAAGTCCATGTCCTTCTTATGCTGGGGCCCCAGATATAAAAGGAGTAAAAATATAAAACCAGTAAAGTTAATTAAAAAAAAAATCAGCTTTTCCATTTTGTAATAAGGTACACAGAAATGATCCATGTACTCTGTTAAAAAATCACAGTACTTAATATGCAAGAGATGCTGTAGCAAACAGTTGTGATTAAGTCTAAAAAGCAAAATGGAACTGAGTCTGGAATACACTGCTAAAATAACAAAATTGGCTCATGTTATTTACCGTGATAAGATTTAAATGCAGATTAGTAATATTAAGTCATTTTATGTTTAATTAACTTGCAGACATCAGAATATTGCAACAGTGTCATAGTCACACTTGGCCATTTTCAGATTTACATAAAAATGGATACTGTCATTACTTAGTGAAAGCTATCTCATATTTGATCTGATGGTCTTGTCTTTGAACAGAAATGCATGAAAAACAATTTAAGTAAAAATGCACTCACTTGATCACCATGGCTTATAATATGAAGAAAGATGAGAGCATTCAGTAAAACACAGTTTGTCAAGTTTAAGTATTTTTTGTTGAAATGAGAACAAAAACCCATCAAATTATTGTCTGGTTTTTTTATCACTACCAAGTCTTTTTAATATACTCTTGTAGTCTAGCTACGATGGTAATGATGTAGAAAGGCTTCCAGCCCAAGTCCAGTTATGTCAGCCATAAATTAGTCTTCTTTTATAACCTCTGTAGTCTTCCTAATTCCACAGCAAATGGTCTTTATATACTCATCACACCTTCATGTCACGAGTCAGTGCTTCAACAGATCAAGTGTGTGTGGTGAACCCGAACAAATGTAGTGGCTTCAAGCTATGATTTTCAAGGTCACAAATTTGTAATAGGCAAAATATTCTTGAATTTTCAGTCACTAAGTCAGTAAGAAATCTATCCTCATTATTGTTATTACCCTTCCATTTCTTCCTGGAGTCATAAATGTTAATTTTTGATTTCCAGCCTTTGAAACTAAATTAAATAAACCCCAGAGATTATCAGAATAGGGTCATTTTCTGCAACTGATGCTGAACCTCAAAATTAGTGGAAAATACAGGATATCTAATGAGCACGAAATTTGTAAATAAATCTGTAATCACCAGAAAATGCTTATATAGTATTGGGTCCTTACAAAAAAAACCAAGCAATTTACATTGAAAGTATTTAATACATAAAATATGAAGAATTTTTTCTATTTTTGATGGTCATTTTTCTTTTTTAAAATATGAGTGCAGTTGTGCTTTGACTGGGAAGTGCCTAAAACTCAGGCAGATATGAGATATCTACATACTTTGTAAACTGCTGTCTGGGGATTTTGATTTTTTAGCTCTAGGAAACCTTCTGATAGATTTCCAAAGTAAACCAAATCAATCCCCAAAGCTATTGTAATTCTAAAGAGATTTTGATCACCATAAATGGAAACAGATAATTTAAAATACATTTAATATAATTATGTGTTTTAAGCACTATGTGCTGTATTATTTGCCCATTTAATAGATTCTTAGCCATTGCCTGCTAAATTGAAAGTTTTTATTGTATGCATTTTAATACATGGATGTCTGGAAACTAACAATCTTTCATACATTTAAGTACTGGATGTGTTAAAACCAGCTTTCACTGCTAAGAAGATAGAATACAAGACCTGTGAGATCTTTCTCATTGGCTTTTACCAGGAACTACATGATATAACTTTAAAACAATAGAATATATCACAATAGACAGGGGTAAAATTCATCCTTTAGTTGCAGGTTGTTGTAAACTGGTGTCAAATTCATGTATCAGGTTTCATTTCCTGTTAATTGCTTATTGGTGGAAACAGTCCACCTCACAGAAACAAGCTGGCACTGCAGAGAAAACAAGTGAGGAAATGCTGTATAAATTAGGATGATACTTGCTAGCATGATGTCAGTATGGAGTGCAACATTTCTGGTGGGTTTTTACCATCTGAGCTTTTCAAATGGAAAGAAAACTGGAGCTAGTAGAACTCCTTCCATTCTTGGGCAGATATTTGTTATAAAAATTTTGTCTCTAAGAAGGGAAAAACTCCCAAATCATCTGCATACATACAAGTTTGTGAATAGGAAAATCTATTTTCCTCAATATAAAATCCATGAATTCAAATTTTCCTTGTACTCCTAGTGGTTTATAACGACAGTACATGTGTGTATACACCGATAAAGGGGCTCTTGTATGAATTACTCATTAAAGTAATAACACATGGGCCACAAAATGTGTTTGCAGTGTTACTTAAACCCACAAAATAAGGAAACATTCTCCTAAATACAATAGATTTTGGTGACATGACTTACCCCCTGGAAAAGAAAGATTCTTTCACTAATCTATTTGCTGGAGTAATAGATTTGTCGAAAAATACAGAGCTATGGGAAATTCTTGACAACTTTCTCCCCATCCATATGTAATGCAGCATGTCACAAAAACACACTGCTGAGGCTCCCAGCATCTCATAACAACAAACAGCCATAATTATCTCTGCAGCATAATGTATTCTGATTACCTATGTACAGCAATTATATAAAATAACAGAGCTGTTAATGTGCTATCACTGAGACACAGAGCTCATGTGAATAATTTATGTAGAATGAAGTTGAAAAGTGCCCTCTTTTAATTAAAGGTAAACTCTAGAACATTCTCAGAGAACTCCAGAGATTAAAAATTACCTCCTAGAATAGAAACATGGAATGCTTTGAGTTGGAAGGGACCTTTAAAGATCATATAGTCCAGCTCCCTGCAACGAGCAGGAACATTTTACACTACATGAGGTTACTCAGAGTCCCGTTCAAATCCGACCTTGAATGTTTCCTGGGTTGAGGCATTGCACTCTAAGCAACCTGTTCTAGTGTTTGATTGCTTCTTTTACCTAGCTTTGGAATGTATATATAATTATGGCAGGGGCTACTGAACATGTGGTTCTTGCCTTATCCTTCACCAAAATAACGTATGTTTTTATACAGTGTAAATATATTTTGGCTTGCTTGATTATGTGTCTTTGCTAGGAAAGTATTACATGTAGGTTTGTTTGAAACAGATCCTAGATTTTACAGGGATTAGTTAAGAATGTCTTTCCAGCCTCCTTCATTCAAGAAAGCCGTAGGGATTGAGTGCACACTCAGCAAATTTGCAGATGACACCAAGCTGAGCGATGCTGTTGACACACTTGAAGGACGGGATGCCGTACAGAGGGGCCTGAACAAGCTCTAGAAGTGGCCCATGGAAATCTCATGAGATTTAACAAGTTCAGGTGCAAGGTTCTGCATCTGGGTCAGGGCAGGCCCTGGTATCAGCCTAGGCTGGGGGATGGACAGATCCAGAGTAGCCCTGTGAGAAGGACTTGGGGTTGCTGGTAGATGAGAGGGTGGACATGACCCAGCAATGTGCACTCACAGCCCAGAAAGCCAAACGTGTCCTGGGCTGCAGCAAAAGCAGAGTGGGCAGCAGGGCCAGGGAGGGGATTCTGCCCCTCTGCCCTGCTCTGGTGAGACCCAACCTGGAGTTCTGGGCCCAGCTCTGGGGTCCCCAGCACAGGAAGGACATGGACCTTTTGGAGTAAGTCTAAAGGAGGGGTCACCTCACAAGTTGGTTAGAGGAATGGAGCACCTCTTCTATGGGGAAAGGCTGAGAGAGTTGGATTTCTTCAGCCTGGAAGCAAGAAGACTTTGCATCCTTCCAGTACATGAAGGGAGCCTACAAGAAAGCTGTAGAGAGATGTTTTACAGGAGCATGTAATGACAGGACAAGGGGGAGAGGATTCAAACTAAATAGGTAGGTTTAGAGTAGATACAAGGAGGAAGTTCTTTGCTGTGAGGGTAGTGAGGCACTCGAATAGGTCGCTAAGAGTTGTGGAGGCTCCATCACAGCAGTTGTTTAAGGCTGGGCTGGATGGGGCTCTGAGCAACCTTGTCTAGTGGTGAGTGTTACTGCCATGGCTCCAACTAGAGTTGGAGCTAGGTGGTCTTTGGAGTCCCTTTCAACTCAGACCATTCAATGATTCTATAATGCTGTGGTGGGACAGATTTATTTTCCTCACATGAGGGGCTAATCTGTTGTGCTAAGAGTGCACTGGCTTTTTGTCCATCATCAACATTTAGGAGTTTAGGCTGTCTTCTCACTGTACTGGATCCAGATCAATAAAGACTTCAGAGATAAGGACTGAGTAGTTGAGGTGCTTGCCTGCAGGGAGCAATGTTGAATAACTGGGACGGACATGTGCCCAAAGCTTTCACCCACTGAATCCAGGTTGTACTCAGGCAGAGGTTTTACAAGACAGTTCTGAAGATTAGTGCTTTCAAGCTCCTGCTAACTGCATTTCTCAAGCATCACTACTGAAAAGGCAAAAAAAGGTACTTAAAGTATCTCTGTGCCACATTTTAGCAGTTCAGTCCAGCAAGTCCAGGAAAAAAAAAAAAATTGTCCTTTGCTTACCATTTTTCTGGGTAAATGTCTGAAGAAATTAAAGTCCTTCCACTGACATGAATAGATTTTAGGTCATTTCAGAAGTGCTTGGTTTTCTTTTGATTTGAAAGAGAATCAGTTCACCTCCATCAGTACATCATTATAAAAATGAGGTCCTGAGTTTACTAATGATCATAGGCTGAGTTAAAATGATCAGATTTGCCAAAGTTTAGAAAACTAGAACAAGTAGCTTAGGAGCAAGTAGCATTTTCTTGCAATTGACAGTGCAAATGTATGTGTTTCTAAATATTGCATCTCTGCTGAGTAGTAAAAACTTTGTTTTTCAAATACAGTCTGTCTTAGATCTGTCTGACTGTTCCCTTTTCTTTTAAAATAAAATTTCTTTGAGACTAGAGCATTTCATAAGAACATACCCATTTTAATTACCTTTTCCCTTGGGGCATGATTACATTATTTTTGTAATGTAGTTTCTTATTGTTATTTATTTAGTTCTCCTAACATTTTTAATGTGCTACTATATTTTCTATTGAATAGTTAGTATTCTAATGTTTCAATATTGTAAAACATGCTTTGGGATAATTTTTTTTCAACCTTTATTCACTGAAAAATTTTTAATTTCCTACATTCATTCCATTCTGAACTGCTGAATGACATCTAGAGAATGTCTAACTAAGCAGTGAGGATTGTATGTTAAATCTAAAGAAAAAATTAAAAAAAATATATAGATTCAGAGGGAAAAAGAAATTTCATCCTCTAAACATTTTGAATGTCACAATAATAAATGGGAAAATTTTATTTTTGATTGTAAAAGACTTACATTTATGACATGAAACTATAGGCACGTGAGTAAAACTAAGACTCCCACTTTCAGAAAACAGTCCTTTTTTTATAATGGCTTCTGCCTTGCATGGTGAACATGGGCCACGTGGGTTACCATATGTTTATTTTTTCTCACAAAATAGGCTGATACAACTGATCTCTAAAATGAAGTCCTTTTAGCTAGATAAATGAAAGGACACCAGAAAACATCTTAAAATTTTGGAAGTCTGTCTATTTTTCTATTTAATTAATTAATTTTGAATTTATTTATAATAACCTTATTCCCTTAGCCATGCTTTCAGCTACAGCAAATTTCATAGGAGCTGACAGAACTGGGTTTACCCTGCAGAAGCTGCTGGTCTGAGGCTTAGTGATTTGCACTACAGTAGTTTATAAGAATTTCATCAAAATCACAGCCAAAGGCTGTCATCTACTATTGTCTCAGTATTGCATTTCTAAACAATACTGGTGTTCTAGTGATTCAAACCTCATATTGTTACTGACAATTTGGGAAAGAAAATACCAAATCTTGTTGAGATTCTTCAAGTAGCCTTGAGGAGAGGCTGCTACTGTGCAGAATATAAAATTATTTCCAGATGTTTTCCAGGATGGTTTTTACATCTGGTAAAATATAAGAAGACTTGCTAGCAGTGTAATTCTTCTTGTACCTTGCAGAATTGTCTATTAGATTCAAAGAATAAAAAAATCAATAGTGTTCTTTACTTTGCAGGAAGTGTGTTAGAAAGCTTTCACAGACAGCAAAGCTTCAATTTTATTTATTTCATACTTGACCTCATTCCTATTTGCATTAATACTGTTAAACCTGTCTTTGTCACCATAAAGAGTTGCTAAATTTGGTGAAAACTACACATTTGCTCCCAGTTAAAAATCTCCTTGCACAGCTAGCATGGTATATAACAGCCTATGTGTAAATGAGAATCAGCCTGAAGTTCATGCAAGTTTTGTTATCACTCTCCTCCTTTCTTCCTCCTTTCTTTTCACATGCATTTAAGAAGTTGAGATCAATAGGTTTCCCCTGACTTCAGACCAATAACATCCAGAAAATAAATTATTTTTCTGAAAACACATGAGTAAAATCTAGTTCAAACAATCCGTCCTTCACACATTCATATACAGTCAAAAATACTTTTTTCTTCCACATTGTTTTTGTACAGTTTTTAAAGAGCAATCTTGTGGTGGATGCTGAGCAACACAATTTTTCTCTGAAGCCCCGTGGCTGCCTTGTGGAAAACATCTGCTTCCCAGATATACCTACCTAAGATTTCTGCTAGCATCCCAGTGCTTTTCTTGACTGCCAGATTCATAGTGTTAGGTTCTCAGATCTTTAAAGAACTGGTAGACGTTTTGTCATCACTTTGTGCTTACAGCGGAGTGGCAGAACTTGTGGCCTGCAGGTGCAAGAACATCACACCATACCATTCTGCATGCACCACCTCCAAGGAAAGCCTCATTTTCTTCACACTCAGCATGTTTTAGCAATCCCATCTGACTGTGAAGAATTTTCTTTAACCCTTCCCATTTCTCTTTTTTTTCCAATTCCACAGGTTCTGGTGGTTCTAAGATGTTGCAGCCCATGAAATACAAGTCAATTTTTTGGGGCCTGCCACTCAGCGCACACAATTCCTTTGAAATTAGGAAAATTATGTGCAAAAAAAATTGTGCTGCTTATTTCTCTGAGTTTTATTTTTTATCTGGTGTTTTTTTTAATAATGAAGCTACAGTTTCTGTTGCCCATAGCAAAATATTAGGTATTACCATGAAAAATAGATCATTGTAGACTTGAATGATTTCTCTAGGCTTTAAATGTAGTTTCTTAGAGACCTTTTTCTGCAATTTTATTTTAAGTAAACTGCAACCCACCCATGTTCCCTTTACTAGTAATGTCCTTGTTCTCATTCCAAATTACAGTGTAGTGCCCATGATTACATCCCCACTAAGACTCCTGTCAAATGCAAGTGTGGATAGGACTTGAAGAAAAGGAAATGCATTGATCAGAAGTTAAAATGCCAGCTTCACTTTGTGTGCAGATGGTGATGGATTTTTCTTTTTAATACCACCTTGCCAGTTCCCTGTTGGATAAACTACAGAGTTCTGTAGTGGGTGGACTTGGGTTTGCCAGCAAAGATGCTGTTCTGTTGTATTTACTGGTGTAAGACAGGCCTAAAATTTCAGGAACTTTTTAAGGTGGTACCTTCTTTTTGTTTTATTTCTTTCTTTTACATCCTTAAAAAGGGGCTGACTACATTTGTGTTTTCAAACACTTTGTTCTGGATCCTGTGCATGACACTAGGGTTCTGAGGCCTTACTTCTGTCCTCCCATGAACTCGAGTGGAGAATTTTCTGTGAATAAGCTTTAATGTATGATTTGGAGACTAGTTTCAAATCCTTGCTTTGCCATAGATTTTTTTGACAATAACAATTGCAGTAACTTGAAATGTAAAGCTAACCTAGCAGTGCCTGGGATATGGCTGTAGGCACTTAATGCCACTTTCTAGGGGCTGCAGCCTTGGACTTTTCTTTTAATTTGCTGAGCATTAGTAAGATTTTTCAGCCCACAGGAGATACTGGAAAATAGCTTGTTATTCAGAGATAATGAGGAGAACTGAAGGATGTTAGAGAAAAACGGGATCTCATAGTCTTATTTTGTTTCCTCCAAAAGCTCTAGTTTTGTATTGAAGGGTTCAGTTTCTGTTTCATGTTTTGGAATTTGCTTAGCTTAAGGGATAAATAAAGCTAAAATGTAGAAAACAAAATGATAAAGTTATGGAAAGCAATGGCTCCATGCAAGTTCTCAGGATTGCAAACACCATTGGTCTCATCAGTATGAGAATGTGAGGTGGAAAGTGTGTAAATACTGTTGATTAATCTAGACTGACCCCAAAAGTATACCAGGTTTGCCCGTGGAAAACATAAACAGAGGAGCCATGATTAATGCACATTTATAGAAATAATTTCTCTTAAAAAAAAAAACCCTAAAACCATTTAATTTGGCAATGCTGGTTTTCCTGCCAAGGAATTTAGTTGCCATACAAAGGATACTTATCCTGTTGCTGCTCTTGATACCTACAAATCTGTCAAACCCGTTCGTGTATTGGTGCACTGAACGAATACCCCTGCAACAGAAATGTGCATTGGGGTTACAGGTGTGGATTTAAACCTGCCACAGATGTAAAGAAGTAGATCCTGTTTACAGTATCTTATTTAATTTAAAGGAATTTGGTTACAAAATCATCACTTTATGCTGTTGTTAATTCTCAACATCACTGCCAAACTGATAAAGGAACTTGTCACTGTGAAGTGAAATATTTTTCTGTATGAATGAAGTTAGTGCATTTGGTCATTATGATCCCACTCAGCTAATAGGAATCTTTTGAATAAACCAGATGTTCTGTGCTTTAAATTCTGCAAAAACAGCGTTTTTCTTCATTATAGAGCACACTTTAAATGTCTTTGTGAAACAGTTTTTGCTAGGAGAGTGCAGTCTTCCCTCTGCCTAAGAAATTATAAAGTATCAAGAAAGACAGAAAAATTACATCTGACATTCTCATTGACTTTTCATTTCATTTTCACTAAGATAAATTTACTAATATCCCTTTAAAGCCTTTGTTTTGCAGTTTAATACTGATGTCCATACAGGTGTTTCAGTGCAAATTGAGACTGACAACTTTATTAAAATTTTAAAATACTTTTCATATCTATTTGTGTGCATCTACACTCTAAAAGCAGTTCTGTTGTAAACCTTTTCTGTATGTCAGAAACCTAGCATTTCCGTAAAGAGAGAGACTGTCACTCCTCTGGGTTTGACAATATCATGCACCCTGATGATGAAGCTCTCTGCCAGTGCCTGTTTTCATTAGTGGTATTTTTTAATATTATCTCCCTACTTCATACCATTGGCAAAAGCACTTTCATTATTGCTACTTTAATTTCCTTTTTATCCTGTGTCAACTTAGATTGATGCCATACTTCAATCCTACAAGCCCTGGCTTTCCTCTTGCTCTGCTATTATATATGTTGGTATTTGCAGGAGCTGCAAATTCCTCCATCTACTCATCAAATCATATGTTTATGAGAGATCATATTGAAGAAAAAGTACTTGAGTGTGATTTTTTTTTTAAATTTCTAAACTCTCTTGTCCATTCATGTGTTTGTGAACTTCGTGGGCTATTTTGCTGTCTGATGATCTCCTACCCCAGCTCTTCAGATATTCTGTACTGCTGATGCAGAACTCTAAAATGTTCAAACCTCACCCCTCCTTTACCTGGGATATGGGAGAGGAGTCCCCCATCCCCCTTCCCTGTCTAAGTCTCCTTCTCCCTAGTGACCTTTGCATCTCTTGGAGACATCTCAGGTGTTGCTGCAGGGCTGGAGCAGGGCTGAAGGCAGCATAACTCTTCTCTGGGGGTTGTTAAGAGGGCTGAGAGCACAGGAAACCTCCCTCCATTAGCAGTGATTGCTCATTCAAGTGATGGGAATACTGGCTGGACACAGCACTGTCTGGGGACTTTCTAACGAACCTCGGGAAATTAAGAACATAATTTCCACAGGAGCAGAAAGTTCAGCATTTGGTGGTTTCTGCATATCCGGAGGAAAAGATCTGCCATCAATATTCAGCTTGCCACTTCTGTTATTAGACCTCAGCTAAAGCAGCCATTTATAACGGACAGGGAATGGGATTCACTGCATATTTTATGTTACTGAAATTAATGATCACTAGGATGGCTTTTGCAAAGCATACTGCACAAAGGGATGAATGCAAACCCTTGACTATTAAACCTGGACATGTCACCTTAGGCTTCTCAAATTTTGTGAAGCACATTTCACAGCAAGTGTTACGGCAAAAGAGAAAGAGTTGTTCTTAAGATTTGATGTGTCTGCTGAATTTCTTCACTTAATGAATTGCAGGTGGCTTAACTACCTTAGAAATAATTTAGTCCCTCTTAAAAATTCTTTTGAAACTTGGAAATATAAGGGATTGGATAAGATATCAGAGAGAGGTTCAAGAAACTGCAATAGGCAATAGCACTTCTAGGATATCTATGAATTTTCTCATCCCCAAGGGAAATGTGAGTTTTAACATCATCTCTGAACTCCTTGTTTTTATTTTGTTTTACTTTATTTATAATTTTCTCTGTGAGACCTAAATTACAGATTAGGAATGTCTAAAGATAGAAACAATTTAATTTCATAAGACTGTATGCCTAAATATTTGCCTGCTTTTTTCAGCTATACTAAAGCTCTAATAAATTACAATGTTATCCCTTCTTGAACTTCAGGTCTAATGAATAGTATTCATCTCTTTTCTAAGCCTTCCTTTTCTATCATTTTAAAATAAAGAAATCGGAAATGAGTACTTCAAAGGGATTTTAGGTGAAAATATATATAAAACAAGATCTTTTTTGAGGACAGGAAGTAAACAGAAAATGAAGTTTGTGTAAATATATAAATGTTGGCTGCTTATGCGATTTTATATAACTCTAAGGTAGTTAAAACTACCAGATAAAATCTTTTTCCTTTTAGAAATGTTTCAGAGGAATGTATCCATCTACACTAACTGTCTTAAAAATATTTAAAATCACACTTCCAAGCAAATGAATGTATTTCAAATATTCCTTTTAATTTTGTTTTGAATTATATATATATCTTAATATTCTTAAAACTGACAGTCCACTTAAAGTAAAACAGTTGAATGAATTCTTGAATTCCCTTTGTTTTTTCAAGGAAATTCTTCATTTAAATAATTTTGAAATAACCTTAAGCATTCTTTGAAATAGTAATATTTAATGTGGATCCCCTGTGGGTAGTGGTATAAATAAATACAGATCTTAGTGTTAATTCTACTTGGGATATCTTTTGGTTTTTTATTCTTTTCATGCACTTTTGGGACTTTTCTGCATACACTTTCTTACTGGTAACAAGTAATACATATTCCAAATCCTACTAATGAAGACCAAATAGTGATTTCTGATACATCCTAAGAAAAAACAGCAAACATATAAAAACAAACAAGTACATGACAGGACAGAAATATCAGATATAGTCACTTTAGGTTCATGTTTTGAAGGAAATGACTACACTTTTTTTCTCTGGTGTATTTTAAAATAAATTCAAAGAAGAAGCATGGCAGTGGCAACATGGCAACTTTTGCAATTTCAGATTTATACATTATAGAAAAGAGGCTTCAGTTTTTTGTGTAGGACTGCTAATATGTGGCATTTATACTCTGTTCCAAGTCAGGGCTTTTTATATAAAAGTACTGCTGAAAATCTGAAGCATTCTGAAGCTAGAACAAGGAACAGAATGGGTCCAGAATACCTGAGTAGCCACTTATGCATATGAGGCTGGCTAGTATAGCTTGCCAATGTATAGCTAAAGTGCAGGTGTTCAAATTATTTTACAGGCAGGTCGACTCTGAGAGTGTGTAGGGAGTTGTCAGAAGGGATGCGAGGGTGTTGGGAAATGCAGACATCTGACCTATTTCCAGGTGGGAGCAGAACACTTGCAAATGAGCCACACTGATGGGAGAAAATTAGTGAGGTGGGAGGGACTCAAGAACTGCTAATTTTCATGTGATTAGCATAATAACTGAAACACTTTGAAATTTTGGTGCAACAATAGGATAATCGTCTCTTGGAAAACATTGGCTCCAACAGAGTACTTCAGAAGCTTTGAGAATAGACTTTGTCCTGTTAATGTAACGTATTTCACAGAGTGTTATTCATCAGGTTTTTTAAGACATAAATTTTTACTGAATTGCTTTGTAAATACAATGTAATAAGAAACCAAGGAAACATTTTCACAGTGGTTCCACAAAACTGATTAGTTGGAAAGTTCAAGAAGACAAAGTGTTAAGATCCTATACTCTTAGCTATTTCACTATTCTAACAGTATTTTTTTTTTAAATGAGGACAGTCAGTACAAAGGTGAGATTTGTTCAGACAACTAATGTGCATCTTACAACTTTAGTTAATTGCTTATAAAAAAAGTCTTCAAAATATTTTCTGCTGAAACATGTAAACATTACTTTGGTGATCAGAAAAGCTAATAAGGACATAATTTAATGAGCTCATACAGCTGAAAAATATCTCTGAGAACATGGATCTGTAGGGCCAAAATATTACTGGGAATTGGGATCATCGTAATTATTCAGCATGTGGAACTAGTACAAGGGTGTTGAAGAAAATTATTTGTACATTTTGGTTTCCAAAAGAAAATTTCCAAAGTAATCATAGAATGATGGAATCATAGAATGGTTGGGTTGGAACAAACATTGAAGATCATCTTGTTCCAACCCCCCTGCCATGGGCAGCGACATCTTACACTAGATGACTAGACCAGGGTGCTCAGAGCCCCATCCAATCTGGCCATGAGCACTGGCCAAAGATGGGGTATCCACAGCTCATCTGGGCAACCTGTGTGTCTCACAACCTTCACAGTTCAGAATTTCTTCCCAATATGAAATCTAAACATCCAATCTAGATGTATGTTCAGAAGTTGTGGCAATTCCCACACAGGCAGTTTTCACTTTGGTTTAATCAGGTAGCATTTAGGACAAAGTCACTACACCAAAAACTGAACACACCTCCCTGGGGAAAGCACACATCCACTGCTGAGCTCAGAGTCTGAGAGCCAGAGGAGCTTTTGAGTGAGGTTCACCAGTACCAATATTTCAGCTTTTGTGTAGTTAGTTTCAAGCTCTGTTAAAGGGCAGCCCACCCCTTCCGGAGCAGCAGAGATGAGATGAATCACTCAAAACGGTACATTTTCCTTGCTGTGGATAGGCATTCACACAATTGTGATTAATGTTGCCAGAACTTTGCTCATGCAGAGATGTTTTATAAATAGTAAAATGTGTTTTTCCCACTCTATACATGATAGCTTACGTGAATAATGTTTTATATATATAGCGCTGACTTTTAGATCTGTGATCCAACTGCAACAAAGGTCAACAAGTGAAAGTCATGCTTGCTTTCTCTTTGTCAAGATAAAAATGAGCTGTAGCTCTCAGTTTGGTTCCCAGGGAGCGTTTCTCTTCCTCAGCAGAAAATCACAGCTCCAGACTCAACAAATTCTTTTCCTTGTTGGTATTATCAGCTGAGAAGCAGAGGATTGATAGAAAATGCAGTAATTCGTCTTTTCTCGTAGAGGTGGTTCATGTAAAGAAAATGAAGAAATTTTTACAAGAAAACTTCTATTTTGGGGAGTTTAGATTGTTGCTTCATCAGAAAACAGACAGAGATATGGTCTTTGGCGATCCATTTAGAACTTAGCCAAGCACTAAACAAGATGTAAAATTAATATCTTTTAATAGACTATATTTCCAGATGGATGTTGCAGATTTGGCCCACTGCACACATAAAGTTCTGCAAAATATTTATTTATATAATCAATCAGTCCTTTTGTTGGATCAGGACTTAAAAAACCCTCTCTGCCTAATAATAAAACTGCTGTGTCTAGACCAAGCTATTTGCTTGGGATTGTCTGAGTTTTGTTTTGGGTATCATTTTAAGATAATGTCTTTCATTTCAAAGCTAAGAGTGCCTCATGATTGCCTTATGATCT
>VZTR01000499.1:69100-82961 GCA_013400775.1 Chaetops frenatus | reverse complement strand
CAGTTATCTACAATAGCATCCACCTGTCTTAGCCTGAGAGCATCCTTTTGCATTATAGAGCCTTTCAGCAGAATCTCCCCCATTTCTGTGACACGGAAATCCCACAGACACACAGTTACTCTGTGAAGACAGGGGAGAGGGTTTCAGCTGCAGCACACAAATGGCCTGCTGTGTCACGTGCTGCTGGACTAAATTAAAATATTTATTTTTGGTACAAAAAACACAAGAGAAGACAAGCCACGGTTTTTTAATTGTTTTTCTTTTATCTTTTGTTTCAGGCTTGCTAGTACATAATTTATTTATTACAGTCCATGATTACTTCATAATCATCTGATGTACACCTAGGGTGTCTTTTCTGCCAGGCTGCATTCCCACCACAGGCTTACTGACAGGGAAACTGAGACACAGCAACTGACAGCATTTCCCACCTCTGCCTTGCCACCTCTTATGCTCAGTTGTAACCTCAGCACAGCCCACCCTGTGCCAGAAGCTGCTCTTTAGGGCAGGCAAGATGTGGAAAAGGAGGATTTGTGAGGCTGGGCAGCAGCAGAATTAGAAGGATCAATGGGGATGTGCATCTAGGGCTGCAGGGGGAAACAAAGGAGCTGTGGAGGTGTGAAGGCTCCGACAGCAATTGGGGGAACATGGACATACCAGAAAAAAAAAACCAACCTTTGAGTGAAATTGCTGAAGGCTATAAAAAGGAGTAAGCAAGTGATGTTATTACAGGACAGAGGGATAGAGAAGTGGTTACTGCCTGATGCTAATAAATGGTACAGTTTCACCCACGTCTTTCCTTTGCTCCCCTTAGATAAACAATCAGTATTAGCTGGATTTTCTTTTTTTCTCGTTACTGATTTTTGTAGTCTGCAGCCACATTCACCATTTAATCCAAGCAAAGCCACCCTCTTAGAATGTCTTTTTGTGTATTGGCACTTCAAGTTAAAAATCTATTTTAAATTATTGGATAGCAAGTAGCAGCCTCCAGAGGGCTAAACTGATGCTGTTAACAGGTCCAAAATGTGATGCAGCATATGGAACTGAATACTTCATGGTACAGATTTGCATGCAGGCGGTTTTAATTAGGATTTAGAATTCCTGGAGGAATGCAGCATTCTAGGCTAGTCCCAATCTTGTCAATACATAGTGGTTTTGTTCATTCTAAAGCTCACAAAAACTGATACATTCCTACTTCTTACTTGTAATTTTTTTATACTTTTATGAACTGTTAAAACTTTTCTCCATCTGCCAGCTTTATCTATGATCACTCTTTCTTTACTTTATGTATACATACTATAAAAGATTTCTGTCTTTTTTTTTTTTTAATGATTTTATATCAGGTCAGTTCAAAATAAGAATTGTTTGAAATTTTATGACATTGCATAAATATTTATTTTTCCTGCAACACATCATAGTTCGAAGTGAGATTATGCTTTAGCTCGATGGTTACTGTGCCATCTTGTGAGGAAAAGGTGCAACTACCTCCAGCTGATAAAAGGAAGAGTTACTTTGGCTAATGCCCATCTCACTTCTTTTTCATCATGAAAAAAACATTTAGAGTTTCAAAAAAGGAGATGATGAGAATACTGTAAAACCTATTTGTTCCACTGCATTATACTTGCTGGGTTTTTTGTTGTTGCTGTTACTGTTCTTTGGTTTTTGGTTTTTTTTTTTTTTTTTAAACTAAGCATATATTCCCTGCTATGGGAAAAAACCTGGTGCTTTCAATAAACTGAGATAAGAAATGACACTTTTTTTCTCTTTCCTTAAAAAAATATGAACTCCTTGTACTAAATGGAAAATATATGAAATATATGCTAATTCTCAGTATTCAGCACTGATAATGTTCTTTCTGTGAACTAATTTGGCTCTTAGAGAAAACCTCTTGTCTTCTAAAATTCACTATGTGTTTCACAGAGATAGCACACGGTAAATCACCCCAAGCACTGGCAGCTCTTACACTGAGACAGAGAAAAACATCAGTCCTGACCTTAGAAAGACTGCTTTACGTTGGAACATTTGTGAGGAAAAAAAAACCAGACCAAAATATTAAAAATAAATTATAATGGCATCATAATGTAAAAGCTACAACCTTATATTTAAATAATAATTATCATTGCTATTAAAGTCAGTGTACGTGTACTAGATCTTGGACTTAGAAGAGCAGACTGGAAAAATCCCTGAAGTTTGGCTGCTGCTTAATGAATTGATTCTCCCTGTGACCTTGAGCAAGTTGCTGTATTTCTGTGCCTAATTTTACCCACCTTTAGATGATGCACATCAACAGGATGCTATCAGTCTTGACTGCCACTTGTGAAGCTCTTCAGGCTTCTTGGATGGAAGGTATTGCTGTGATATAGTGACAAGCTTGTTGGAAATCTACTTGATAAGCAAAAGAACAAGTCATTCACAATAAGTATAATTATTCAATGATTTAAGCTTCCTAATCTACTTCCACAGTCTTGGCAAGCAGATTGTGATTTCTTCCATTTTATATAATGAGAAGAGTATTTTTTTCTCTTTTTACTCTATAGATTAATTGCAAATATTCAGAATTCAAGCTGTGGTGCTCATTTGCAATCAGTTGGATGAGTAATAATATTTCTGCTCATGATTGGATGAATGCCCAATGACTTGTGTGTGCAAATCGTAAAGTTTGTTTTCCAAAGATGCTCATTGGTATGACATTGAAATTTGCTGCCTTTGGAGAGCACTGACATTAAAATTCAACACATTGAAGACCAAAGAAAATACTGAGCACCAAAGTAGGACAAGGTGACATTAACATGTTTTTAGTGGGACTTTGCAGATTCCTCATTTTTTTAAGTGGACCAAATCCATTATGGTTTTATTTTTTATTGGCTGCCAGTATTGAGAAAAAAAATCACAGAGTCCTAGAATGGTTTGAGTTGGAAGAGACCTTCTAGATCATCTACTTCCAACTCCCCCATCCTGGGCAGGGACACCTTCCATTAGAGCAGACTGCTCAGAGCCTCATTCAACCTGGCCTTGAACACTTCCAGGGATGGGGCATCCACAAACTCTCCCAGAAAATCCAGTGTATGGAATCCTGGACCTAATCTCATGCAGAAGGTGAGTGATTCTGGCTCTGTTCAGAGGTAGCTCCCATGTCCATATTCCAGCAGATGACCAGCAATGGGGCTGACCTACTTGGGAGCTGCAAAGCAGCTCAAAAGCTGGTTTGAGAGAAAAGGCAAGTGAGTGAAAATTAAGAAGGTTGTGTTGGGACCCCGTTGCATACCTTGTCTATTTCCAGATTGCAGTGGGACAACTGGATCTCTAAGAGGTCCTTGTCTCACATGGGAAATTTTCTGCAGAAATTCCTTTCCCTGTGGTCTCAATCTTAAATGGGTTATATGAAGACTCACAGCTTGTAAGGAGCAGAAGTCTGGCTCCTCCTTAGGAGGACTGTAAAACAGAAATTTTGTTCGAGACTTGAAATGCTGATGTGTGAGAGCTAAAACTGCTATTGTTTGTTGCTATTGCTATTGTTTCCCAAGACAAAACATAATATACTGGCCACCAGTTAGCTGTGGCTGTTGAGTCCAACAACACAAAATAGACTCCAATATATTCAGCAAGGCAAAGAGAGAGTTTTATTAAGAAACACTCCATATATAACATACTTCGTGAAAACAAAACTCCATTGGATAGAATTCTAAAACTAAACACGCCATATGCTAAAAGGTATAAACAATTCTCCCTAACCAATTAGAAACACTCTCACATACAGTCTTGCAGGTGCAAGGTGCTATCTTATTGTTTAACATTTTTTGTGCATGTTGATATTAAGCTGGTCTTGAGAACAGAGTTGTTTTGGATTCACTGTGTGAGAACTTCTCACAGACACTGTTTCATGGCTTTCACAGAGATCTCTGTTTCAAGCCTGTTTCTGCCACAACATCTAGCACACTGGCTTCAAAGAGTGATTGGGAGCAGGATTCACTCATGAATGGTTTATTATCTCATAGTATGTGGTGGTACATTTTTTCCATTATTAAGATCTATAAGCTGTAGCTGGCTAAATGATAAGCAATATCACTTTTTTGCTTATATGTCTCTTGACATATCAGGGTGTTTTCTAGTAGGTCAGGATTCTCTGTAGACCATGATTTACTGGCTTCTCATTTCACAGGATGTTGTAGAGCCTGTGACTCCTCTAACACACTTGGTTCCCTCCTTTTGCAGCCCTCCTATATCAAGCAGCAGGAACGTGTGATGTATTGGAGTGTTGTCCAGCCAAAGAGCTGTGTAGAGAACCAGGAACATGTGCTTTTGAATGGCAAATCCAGCTGGGCCACATTCAGCAGCTTAGGTCAATTTGATCTGATATAAAATGAAATGTTCTATTTGCATATTCCACAAACTGATGGCAACAACAAAAAGAAAAAAATAAACAACAACCTTTTGTAAAAATACCAGTTCCCTTTGGCCCAAAATTGAATGACAAAATCCCAGCTATCTTGATTCACTGTCAATCTGTCAAAGGTATGTTGTAAGAACATCTGAATTTTCATGCCAGTGTAGTACTCTGGCTGCTGTAACTTGAGAACTGCCTTTGTTGAAATTTAAGGGTTTTGACCATTACCTCCTGCTGGATTCACATCTTCAGTTCTGTCTAGTTGACACCTCTTTGGCAATCACTGCCTTATAAATGCTCCTTTAGATAGTATGATGTGAGGAGCAGTGATGCTGTAATAATCTCACACTGTAGAGAGAAGGATCTCTTGGAAAAAGGCACGTTCATATTAAAAATTCACAGCAGCACACTCCACACATCCATTATAGGTAATTACAGAGGATTTTAAATATCTGATGCTAGCTGGCAGCGTACAATACCCTGTCAGCAGCAGGCACTGATTTGTAATTTAATTATCATAAGACATCCACCTGTTCTTTTGTCAAATGAAGAGTAGCATTTCCGTGTAATCATGCTTTTCCCTCCAGAAACTTGAATTAGTCCTTAGAGAAAAGTTTCTAGGGAATGAGCTTTTTCAAGGACGTTTGCAGGACCCCATCAGAGCAGGGTGATGGAGATGAATGAGGCATTTCTGCAGGAGTGTCTTAATTCTGGTTTGGTATTTTCAGTCTTACCACTGGCTTTTTGCTGTGGCAAGCTGTTTTGGTTCACAGCTGAATGCATTTCAATGAAGAGATGCTGTGGGATGAAAGATGTATGAAAATCAATGAGTTTGGTGCTAAGAACATGAGGCAAACCCATAGCAGGATTGACCCACAAATTCTCTAGGCTCATACTTTGTGAAGGAGAAGAGGCTGGGCTTGGGATGGGAGGGAGACAAAGATAAATAGAAAAGTGGACATCTGTTTGGTAAACTTTTCAGTTTATGGCACATGAACATGGATATTACTGAAGTTGTCCTGGGAGTGTGCAGTTGTTGGATAAATAGATCAAATTATAAAGCAGGTCTATCAGTGGAGACCCACACAAGTGTCCTGCTCTTTGGGAGCACGGGGCTCAGGGGGAATCAATTTCCTCTGGGTTTTGGCTCTTGTTCACGCAACAGCCACACTGCAGCGTGGTGATGGGAAAAGAGCTTACTGATGGTCAAAGAGATGTTCTCTCCTTAAGGCCACATCACACTGCTTCTGGCAGTGTAAAACTAAAAAGAATAATCTGGACAGAATAGCATATATATTATGTGTATATATATATATATATATAATCATAGAATGAATCATAGAATCATAAAATGTTTTGGGTTGGAGGGGACCTTAAAGATTCAAGCCACTGCAAGGGCATGATATCCACGTGTCATGGGTTAGATTAGATTGCTTAGGGCCCCATCCAACCTGTGCTCAAACATCCCTTACAAGAACATCCACAACCTCCCTGTGGATATTGATCCTCTTCCAATGCTTCATCACACTGAGGAAAGAATTTCTTCCTAATATCTAATCTAAACCTCTTCCAGTTTAAAACCATTCCCCCTTATCCTGTCACTACATGCCTATATAAAAAAATCCCTCCCCCTTAAAGTACTGAAAGGTCTCACCCTGAAACCTTCTCCAGGCTGAACAACCCTGGCTCTTTCAACCTGTCATCATAGGAGAGGTGCTCCATCCCTCTGATCACATTCTTAGCCCTCTTCTGTGACTGCTCTAACAGGTACAGAGGAGGGAATGTCTTTCATGTGCTGAGGACCCCAGAGCTGGATGCAGTGCTCCAGGTGGGGTGCCACAAGATCAGAGTACAGTTTGAGGATCATCTCTCTTGACCTGCTGGCCACTCCTATTTTGATGCAGCCCAGAATGAGGTTGGCTTTCCAGGCTGTGCATTCACTGTTGTGTTATGTCCAGCTTATCATCCACAAGAACCTCCAAGTCCTATTTTGCAGTGCAGCTCTCAATCCTTATAGTGGGAGGGACTCCACTCCTCCCACATCCACCCAGAAGATCACGAACTTGAGAGAAGTGGGAAGCCTGTACATATTTATGTATGAATGTTTGTTGTGTTGTCAGCAGGACCAGGGCAGGGATTGTCCCACTGTACTGAGCACTGGTGAGGCCACACTGCAAATCTTGTTTGAAGTTTTAGGCCCCTCACTACAAGAAAGACATGGAGGGGCTGGAGCATGTCCAGAGAAGGGTAACGGAGCTGGAGACACGTCTGGAGCNACCTTATCACTCTCTACAACTCCCTGAAAGGAGGGTGTAAAGAGGTGGGGGTTGGTTTCTTTCCCAAATAACAACTGATGGGATGAGATGAAACAACATCAAGTTGTGCCAGGAGAGATATACATTAGACACTAGGAAAAATTTCCTCATTGCAAGGGCTGTCAAGCATTGGAACAGTCTGCCCAGGGAAGTGGTTGAGTCACCATCCCTGGAGGTATTTCAAAGTCATATATATGTGGCACTTGGGTACATAGTTTAGTGGTGGGGTTGGCAGTGCTGGGTTGGATGGTTGGACTCAATGATCTTAAAGATCCTTTCCAACCTGAATAGTTCTGTATTCTGTGATAGAGCTTCTAAAGGCTTCTGTCATTGCTGTCTTGTCTCCTTAGGAAGTAGTCACTGGGCATTTCCATTTTCCCCATTCCTGAGTTAATGAGGTGACTGGTATTCTGCTCTTATTTCTCCTGATAACATTTTAGCAAATGACTCACTTTAAAGAGGATGTCTCAGAGTAGTCGTCTTTTTAGAAAGAGTACTCACTCGATTAAAAAAAATAATTGATTGCTTGTGGCTTAAATGATCTGTGTGCCAAGCCTTAAATGTGACATTGGCTGGAGTTCTACATATTAGACTGATGGCTTCTTGCCTAAATAATATTTGGCTGGTGACAGTCATTTCATATATTCATTAATTATGTTATCTAAAAAGTGAATATGTGAAGGGCTGCAGGCATATCCCAGAAAAGGAAAAGAGAATAAATCATGTCACGTGTATTCTGAAAATAATTGGCAATTACTGAAACATTTCCATACAGAAGATTGAAGGCAGGAATACACTCGGGTGGTTTCCTTAAGAGGGATGAGTAAATAAAGTAACTCTCCATAGCTGGGTGGTCAAAGTCAAGTGGATGAGCAGCAGAGAGGTCTGCTGCATACAGAGGTCTGCTTAGGGATGGTCTTTGTGATTGTACCTGGACTTCAGACTTATTTTTTCTTATATGGCCATACAAATAAATCTTAGGCTTTTATCCAACAGCCTCCTCCTCAGGACACAGCTGAGGGGATGGCACCTTTTTACATTCTACCTGGAAGACAGATCAGGTCATTTAATTTAATATTTAGAGTTATATTCCTTGTTGTTACAAGCTTCATTTGAGATCTTGGACAAGACCCTCAAATTGCCTGTCCATGGAGTAGAAGGGTATAACCCTATTGATGCTCATGGTAAAGACAGAACTTTACTGCAAAGGAATCTTCTGTGGCACTGTGGCTCTGTGGAAGTGCACGTGTGCTCTCCAGCATTAGAGTTCACACTACCAAGTGGAAAATAACTCAAATATTTTGCAGAGAAGGGCTGCAAATTATTAACACAGGGATGTGAAACGTGATCTGACAGTACAGCTTAGCTGATCAACATCTCTTTTTTTTTCATTATCAGTGTGTCATCTCAAATGTCTATTTGATGGTGAAAGTTTTGTGTATCGGTGACATATACCACATTTCTCTCTTTGATACAATGGTAAAAAAAGAATGACTCATTCTCTCCAGAACACACTAGGAAATCCGATGATTATTGTCTACTGTATCATATTTTATTTGTTATTCCGCAATTGTATTAAAATATAGGAATTACCTCCTAAAACCTTTTTTGTTCTTCCTTGATGTTTTCTTCCTCTAGAAATATCGTTATCAGGATGAGGATGCTCCACATGACCATACTTTGCCTCGTTTAACCCATGAAGTGAGAGGCCCCGAGCTTGTTCATGTGTCCGAGAAGAACTTGTCTCAAATAGAGAACGTTCATGGATACGTCTTACAGTCGCACATTTCTCCTCTGAAGGTAGGATTGATACAACTCGTGGCTTTAGTCCTCAAATGCGAGAAAACACGTAGCATGAAATGCTTGGGAAACTTATTTTGTTGTACAGAGAAGCTGCTTTCTGAAACCTATCATTGAAGATTGATTGTCCTGTGATGGGTTTTTAAAGCTCACTTTAGTGGAAAAGGTGATAGTTTGGTTGACAGAGCTTTGTGTAGAGATGTGAGCTTTCTGCTTTGAGTGACGTTTTTGCTTGAGTAAAAATAATTCCTGGCAAATGAGCCTGTTTTTCTGTACATTGTGAAAGGAATAATGCAGGTTCTCGGCCTCAATATCATGGTGATTTTGAAATGGCAGACTTCACTTCCTGATTATCCTTGTTCAGAAACTGAAAAAAAATACTGTAAATGTAACCATCTGATGGAATCCTAGTTTTTTAATCTCTCAGAAAGTTATATCAAAGTCACAAGTTATGTCTGAAAAGGCAGCTCATTTGCCTCTATTCATATCCTTTCTACTCAAGCACTTGCAGTTTTCTGTGGGTTTTTATGTAATTCAGAGTGCTGTAGAGATATCTTTCTGTTAACGAAGAAAACTATTTATAAAATACAGAGGCTTTAGCTGTGTGTCTGGTGTCCTCTGACATATCTTGTTTGGCAAAAATATTTCTCTTCCTGGTGAATTTGTATAATAACCAAAAAGGAATCCATCCCTGAAAATTACATTTGCCCTTTAAGAATGAACGCAATGGTTTGGAGATATTCCTAGAGCGTCTCTTGTCGAAGGAGCATAGATGCAGTGATCAGTATGATGGGTTTTCTATTTTAGTTTCTGCTAGGCCTGGGAAGGGGGGAAAAAGAATAATATTCTTTACTAGAGGCAATGATGTTCTGGGTAATGGTTTTATTCCAGCAATTAACTAAGCAGCAAACAAGGCAGATGGGCTTTGCTCTTTCTGGTGCTCAAAGCCTGTGAAATGGGCAGTGTTTACAGTGAAGTTACAAGTGAAAGGAATTGTTAATTATTAAAGATTGATGTGAATACAGCTGGTGTTCATTGAGCCTTCATGGAATAGCCATGTGAATGAATCTTTGTCCTCTGCTCTTGTTGGTCCTGTGTTTAGTGTGTATGATATTTGTCTTTTCAAATTTTAGCAGTTTTCTGGGTTACTTACCTAACTTCTACTGCCAAAGCCAACAGTACCAAGCAGTGATAGATGATCTTGTGCTGAGGTTATCACTTAATTTATTTGGAAAGGATTACCTCCATGAGGCCTCTGTGTAGCATTAGGGGACAATCAAAGACCAGGCAATTTCTGGCCTGGAAGGAAATATCCCTGATCCTCTAAGACTCCTTGAGTGTTATGATTACAGTGGTGTTTCTTATTCATGAAGGTCAAAACCAGACATTATTCTTCATGTTTGGAGAGTTTCAAGTAAGGCTACGTAATCCAAGCTGAGGATGTAGCAATGATGCCAAAAAGCTCATTGTGAAGTGAGGTAAAGGGTATCCCCAGACATGCACAATTGCCTTGAAACAGCTCCCAGTCTTATTTGCTCTTGTTAACAGGACAAAGTTGTTGTCTGCTGCTGTTTTGTTAAGTGATGGTAGAAGAGGAGCTGTATAGTATTTCCTCTTGGAAATCAGAGTCCCCTGCAAGTTCTCCCCTCAGCTTGAGGATTTTTGTCTTTGACTGTGTCCCTTTCCCTTCTTTCCTTCAGATTTACAGTGTCTTATATCTGTAACTTTGTAATATCTTATGCCTGCCATTTAATCTAAATTTAGCTGTTTGTCTCTTCAAATGGCTTTGAAGTTCCTGCTTCCTTTCTCCTGCTGTGTGTGTCCCATCTTTTAACCTTCAGTAGAGGATTAGCTCAGGAAGCTGGAGTTCTGCTAGATCTCATGGCATTGTGTTGCCCTTCCTATCTGAAACACCTGCTCTGGATTCACTTTTATTGTTGGCAGTTGACTGAAATCCCTGTTCAGAAGCTTTTGGTCACAGTGGTTTCCACATAGTTGAGAAACAGCATTCTGAATACTTCAAAACCTAGCCAGAATTGGTTGTTGTCTTGAATTACAGACTTTCCAACCTGTAGCCTGATATCATTAGGTATTCTGCCATCTTCTCAGCAGTATTGTGTGAACATGGCTGCACTAAATCATGGCAAAATCTGAGGCACACTGCCTCTCAACACATAGCATGCCTTCCTAGGGAAGTGTAAAGTACTGGATTCTTAAAGATTAACTGGAAAATAATGCTTGCAATTTAAAAATTTCATTGACTTGCGTAAGAAGTGGAATTGCTGGAATGCTGCTCTGAGGAGAAATAACAAGTACTGCCATCCAAATACTGTCAGATAATTTTTTAGGACTGAGAAGACACTGGCAGCTGCAGCAGGATAATGCTGTCAGGAAACTCCACCAAGAGCTGTTGACTCTGCCTCAGTTTTCTGGTTACAGGTTAGAGCATTTGGTGCAAAGGGAAAATGTGTGTAAATGAAGGTCATGAATCTATTTGTGCCAGGTGCAGAGTCTGTGAATGGTCAGACTGGGAAGTTTCCTTCACACCAAGCCAGGGATCACATCATATCCTGTGTGCCATTATGACTGACCATCTGACCACTCACCCAGGCCAGCAAGCACTGGCCAGCAATCAGCTGCCTGGCTGGGTGGAGTTAAGTCACTGCCTGGCTGCATTTCACTGCCTAAATTTCACTTTAGGGACTGCAGCACCAGGGTGAATCTCTCCAGCAAGTTTTGAAGCAGTCTTTTGTGTTTAGTGGCTGCACAATGCCTTGATGACAGGAAAGTTACCCAATATTTGTTTTGAAATAATATCATAACAGGAAAATGTTTGAGCATAAAAATAATCTAGTTAAGATGCTTTGGAACCAAAATGTGGTCCCAAGACCAAGCCACATGTCCATCCTAATCACATCACTTTTCCTAAGTGACTTGACTTTGGCAGAATAAAAAAGATGCTTGTTTCCATATATTTTTGTTCATTTGGAAAGAAAGCTGCAAAGGTCATAGTTATAAAACTTCCCTTTGGGCTGGCTGATTCTAGCCCTCACAACAGGCCACAGCTATCTGTGAAAGTCACAGCTGTTACACCTTGGTTGTGCATGTAGACTGCTTGCTACCATCACCCTGCTCCCCAGTTCTCAGTGAACATCTCAGTTTGCATACATAATCGAGCTTGTCAGCTTGAGGATGGGCTTGCATCATTACAGAGAAAAGTTTTGTGGATGGTTGAAGTTCAGGCAGAGAAACAGAGGGCCTGTCTATTCTCATGTGTACATCTCCAGGTAAAACATTCCAGGGATTCTTAAAACATTTTCTGACACTCAGAATGGAAGCAGTCAGACCACCTTTTTATAAACTCCCATGATTCAAAATGCCTGATATGGCCAACGTTTGCATAGAACAGATATTTAAATTTAAATTTTGAGCTATACAAAATCCTAAAGAATTTGGCTGTAATTTCATATTTTAGGTTAAATGGTTTGATGTAATCCAGAAACACCCTAGTGGAGCTCATTTTTATTAGATTATTAGAGTGGATATTAGGAATAAATTCCTTACTGTGAAGGTGGTGAGACACTGGCACAGGTTGCCCAGAGGAGCTGTGGATGCCCCATCCCCGGAAAATACTCAAGGCCAGGCTGGATGGGACTTTGAGCAGCCTGGTCTAGTGGACGGTGTCCCTGCCCATGGCAGGAGTTTGGAACTAAATGGTCTTTAAGATGATCCCTTCCAATCCAAGCATTCTGTGATTTATTGATTACCTCAAGAAGGTTGTTTTGGAAACCAAACAAAAATAATTTTCTTCAACACCCCTGTACTTGTGTTATGTGCTGAATAATAAGAAATCTGGTCCTCAAAAATTCTGAAAATCTCTTTGAGACACACAGATAACTGATTATGATAAATACTGTTTAGAAATGTGAATAGATTCCCTGACGTTGAAGATAAACATGTTTTTCTTATCTTCCAAGTACCTAAAATTTAGTATGCATTCACCAGATTACTCCCTTTCAGAAAATAATAATGAGCAAGAACAATTGTGCTGCAAACCAGACCCTCTTTTCTTTTCCCTGTCTTTTTCACTTCTTCACCTTATTATATTTTGCATTAACTTTGCTTTTCTACTCTCCTGTAGCATTTCATGTGCAGTCAGCTCAGTTCTGGAAAAGTGCTTAATTTTAGAAAGCTTCAAACTCCTGTTAAAAAGGTTGATCTGCTTATTAGTGTGCAGAAGACAAATTTTTCAACTGCTTAAACAAATTTGAATGGCAAACACTGAAGCAGAGGAAGTTTTCAGTTACGTGGAGGTATTAACATTTGCTAGCATTGGAAAAGTTTTGTTAGAGTTGCCATATTAAAATAATAAATGTTATTTTCAAGTTATGGAGGTGATGAAATAGTGTTTTAATAATCTCTTAAAGGAAAAAATTCAGTTGTGTAACGAAAAGAGGATTTAAAATAATTTTCTTGCACTTCCCCTTCTTTGACACGAGATGGTGTAGTAAGCTCAGAATTCTCTGGTTTGCATCTGTAAATCTTCATGATCCACTGTTGCGAGTTTCCTTAGATGCCTTAGAAAGTACTAATTCAGTAAAAAGTGCCTTGCAAATCCCTGGTGTTTTGGGAAATCTGAATTCAACACAATTGTACCTGAAAATCAGAGGTGCAAGTTCTGTCTCTAAATTAAATACACGCCTCTTCCCCTTCCTCCCAGGAATAGAGCTAATCAGTGTTCATTAAATGAATGATAACTCTGGCTCCTAAATGAACCCTATTAGTATTATTGTGATGTTGGATTTATTTTTGTTTTTCAGTGTACTCCACTTTGTTAAGATAAGCTGAAAAGTAAAAATCCTTGTAAGGATCTTGCATCTCCTTGGTTGCCTGAACATTTTAAATGTCAGGCTATTCCAGGTATCTCCCTTTCCTAATTTAATGCCACATTCAATGGTAAGCATCAGTGAAAACTGAGGAAAAACAAGTAACCAGGTAAATAACTGTTATTATCCTAAGCTAAGTTACTTTCAAACAATAGTGGTCAGTAATGAACCTCTTCAGTTGCCTCATCTTTTATAGCCTCACTTTCTAGCTATTATCCCTTTTCTTTCTGTCCTAGGATGTTGTCCTGCAGCTCAGCTGGGTTGCTGTCAGCTTACAGAAAGTCAGGATCAATGGAATGACTTTCCATTGGAGAGAGGAGAAAAACCATCTCCACATGGAACAAATGGGCTCAGCAGTCTACAAAGCTAAGGTTATCCATGAATTGGCATTTGTACAAATAGCTTCACAGAAGAAGTAGCTTTGCATCTTCCAATGCCACAACACATTAATTTTTTTTTTTTTTTTTTTTTTTTTTTTT
>VZTR01000499.1:55236-69040 GCA_013400775.1 Chaetops frenatus | reverse complement strand
TCACAGAATCATTTAGGCTGGAAAAGATGTCTGAGATGGAGTCCAGCCTCTGACAGATCACCACCTTGTCAACTAGACCATGGCACTGAGTGTCATGTTCAGTCATTTCTTGAACACCTCCAGGGATGGTGACTCCACCACTTCCCTGGGAAGTTCATTTAACAACTCTTTTATGAAGAAATTAATTCTGATGTCCAACCTGAATCTCCCCTGGCACAGGTTCTGTTGCATGGGAGAAGACGCCAACTTGTACCTATGACCTCCTTTCAGGTGTTGTTGAGAGTGAGAAGGTCCCGTCTGAGCCTCCTTTTCTCCAGACTGAACATCCCCAGCTCCCTCAGCAGCTCCTCATCAGCCTTGTGCTCCAGACCCTTCCCCAGCTCCGTTGCCCTTCTCTGGACATGCTCCAGCCCCTCAATGTCTTTCTTGCAGTGAGGGGCCCAAAACTGAACACTGGATTGGAGGTGAGGCCTCACCAGTGCCCAGTACAGGGGACGGTCACTGCCCTGGTCCTGCTGGCCACACCATTGCTGATCCAGGCCAGGAGGCCATTGGACCTCTTGGCCACCTGGGCACTGCTGGATGTTTTGTTTGTGCTCCAAGGCAGATGTCTTTTTTTTTCCAATTCCAACCTTCTAGTGAGTATGTAGTACCCCTTGAATGTCCATCATTCTTCTTTTCATCCTCCTGAGTGCAGGAAGGTCACTCCTGTGAAGGCTCCTGGAATCTGTCACTCGCCCTTTTCTGTCTGTAATGAAACAGCTTTTTCCCCACCTCTGCAGCTTTCCCTGTCCAGGTGTGAGTCAGACTTCACTACAGTGGTTGCTGTGCTTGTCCGACAAATTAACAAAAATGGGGTAAGAGGCTCTGAGGATGAGCCTGGATGATTAATGATTCTGTGAAAAATGTATTAGCCTGAGCTTCCTGGAAACTGTCATAAAGAGTAATTTTTTGTGTCTAAAAATGTAGATTAGGCAAGAGCTATTTGTTTCATGAATTAATATTGACTTCAGTAAAAATTGAGTTCTAAAGACAATTTGGATAAATAAGGCCAAAATATTATAGAGCAATTCATTTTTTTTTTCAGATGTAACAGTCTCATTTCTCAATTCAACAAACTTTGAGACTATTTTTTTGGTACTGAACTCTGTATAAAGACCAAAGCACTGGCCCATGGGTAGTGTGAAAATAGCAAAGTCCAAGACTCTCCTGATGTTGCAGTGGATCTTGTGACCTGTAAATAAACTTGAGACGTTGCTGCTCAGAGCTGGAAATCAGTATAAGGAAAGACACTCCACAGACCTGTGTAGCTGTTCTGAAACATAGAATCACAGAATGGTTTGGGTTGGAAGGGACTTACAGATGACCTAGTTCCAAACCCCTCCCTTCGGCAGGGACACCTTGCACTAGACCAGGTTTGAGCAACTGCAGGGAAGTCCTCTGCCCATGTAGATCCCTAGCATTCAGGGAACCAGGTTTACACAGAGAAAGCTGGTTACCACAGCTTTCAGCATTACCATGCCTGATAGTCCTGTGTTAATGTAATTCCTGGTGTTTGGGGGGGGATAATCTATCCATGGCTAGAAACCCCATTATTTTTTCAGAACTACTGAGATCCCTTAATTCCTATTAATGAGGAAGAACCCTATGATAGAGATGAAGTTGAAACAGGGAAGAATGAAAGAAGAAAAAAAAAAAAAAAAAAAAAGAAGTCTAATTTACTTTAATTTCTGTGGTTGAGGCATGACAAAGAGTGGAGGCAGTGACATAGCACAGGCTGTTCTTCCCGAGCAAAGATGCTGCATTTCAGAGGCTCCTTAAAAGCCATGGAGAACTGGGAGAGGCTGAGGCTTTGTTACATGTCAGGAGCAGCAGTCTGAAGTTTTCTCTTGCAGTTGCAAAATTAATTGGGGTTAAATAGAGGACATATTAATGTATGCATAGATATATTAGCAAGCCATCTAAAATTTAATCTTGCATCATTTTCTTTGCTTACACTGACTGCATTTCATAAGTATAGCTAATCTGCATGAAGCATTTTTTATCCCCAGGGTGGCTCAGCCCAGAAGCAATGATCTTATAAGAATACTTTTGATCTCTGCCCTGGTAGCTTCCTAGCTTTTGTGTTTTGGAAGTGGTTTTGTTTTGTCCTTTTTCCCCCCTCTCTCTTTTTCAGTGTGCAGTCACTGGCAAAGCCCCATGCTGCAGTCAGTCCATCAGTGGATTCCACTGAATATTCAATAGGTTGCTTCATTAAGATACAACACTTGTTACGTGTTTAATCATCTACTGCTTTTCTCTTATCTCTTGCTGTAACAGCAGATAAGCATATATCATACATCTGTATCTGTGATCTATGTTTTTTAATACAAAAATGCAATCGGATTAGAAAAGAGACAAAGGAAGCTCACAAATGTGCCTGTGCCTGCTCCTGCTCTTAAGGAAGTGGCAGAAGTAGCTCTGAATTTTGATTTTATTTCATTACGTTTCAAGGCAAAATAAGCAGCTTATAAATTAGCATTTTGAGTAATATTTTGTGTCTCATTTTCACGTGGGCAGGAATGTCTTTTATTTCTGAGTCCTTGTCTTACTCTAAAGAAATTGCTAAAATGGTGCAAAAATTGAATGTTACAGTGAAGAACCGTTATTAGTGAAGAATACTTTTTTTTGGTTTTGTCATCACAGCTAAGTCCATTGTTTTGTGTGCTTGATGTTTTGCCTTGGCTTTCTGATTGATGGCTTTCCACATGATTTATGTAGTTGCAGACGGTATCTTGTTATCTTTCTAGCTTCTGACAGAATAGAAGAGAAACCAAATAAAATTGCCTCTGTCAGTGGGTGATTTAATTCGAGAAATCTCAGCAACTTAAAGTAAACCTCAGACACTGCAATCCTTTATTTTTTGGCAAAATAAATGTTGTCTTCTGATGGACACAAGCAGAGCAAGTTCTGACAGTATCTACTAGTGTACTATACGTTTTTATACTTGCCTGAGGAAAGAAGACAGGAATTTTCAAAGCAATTTGAAAATATTTTCAGGCTATGGACCCTGTTTATTTTATATGGGCCTCCTAGGTATTAAAGGTCTTTTCAAATATTAATCTGAATTGCTGTTTCAGGAAGTTTTCTGTGTGCTTGATCTACTGGGTACTTTTTCCATTAGTATTAATTAGCTGATTTGTCTTTTATTCTTTATGAATAGCAGATTTATTTTTAGCAATAGTCTTGTTCCTAAGATTTTTTAATAATTTNGGGGGTGGGGGGGGGCGGGGGCTTGGGCAAGCCTGACATATTGCAGATATTCCTGACCGTGTCTCTCACATATAATCAAGTACATAAGGAATTCCAAGAATGCTTTTTCCTCATTGTCTTTCTCTAAAGCTTTGCATAGTACTAGTTATTCCTTGCTTCTCTGTAATTTTATGAGCTGGTTTTCCCTTCATGTGTTGGCCATGTGAAATACTCACAGAATATAAAACAAGCCCCGAGAAATGGACTATTATAAAGAGGGGGTTTTTTTCCATCTGAAATACGTGAAATATATGCAATAAATCAATGGAATAACAACTAGGTGCTAAGAACATAGGATTTGTATGTTCTGCCAGTTCTTTTCTCCTAGTCTAGAAGTACCAGAATATTTGTAAAGTAACTGTAATGATATTTGCCACTTTTCCAAAGTGTTTTTTGACCTACTGCTGAAAAGTGCAATAAAGCATCTTGGTGTTATTAGTCAGACTGTAACAGAAGGGATTTTTCTCAGATATGTCAGACAGGTTTAACACCAGTTGTTTCCCTAAGTTCAGTAGCTGAAATGCCCTTCTGTCAGACTTCAGCTACTGCTGACACTTGAGAATGTATTCTACAATTTAAATGAAGCACTAAAGTGCCATAATACCTTTTCACTGAGGAGTATACTGATAATTCACTCACTCAATAGAAGATACATGTGTTTATACATCTGATGATGTGACACATCAAAAATGTTCTGGCTTTTGTCAGTACCAGGTGTAAAAGAAAGCAGAAGTTTGCAGTTCCAAGAGCTCTGGATGGCTGCAGCCTCCAGGATGAAGAGAACAGAATCTCTTTAGTCAAACCTTATGAAAGAATATCTTGGCAGCCTGACTAAGAAGTGCTTAAGCTATTTCCAACATTTTTAAACTCTTACTTCTCATAGTCCTTATTTCATATCACTTGAATGGAGTTTTGTGGACTATGGAGCTGTGAAAAAGAGAAAATTTGACATTTAAAAAAAACCCCAGATCTTTCTGAACTGGCTACTATTTTCTGACTCTTTTCAAGAATCTAGTCTAAATAAGAGTTTTTGAGATTATTATTGTGTCACTTCATCTCCCCACCCATGGCAGGGGGCATGGAACTAAATGATCTTTAACGTCCATTACAACTTGAATCATTCTATGGTTCTGTGATTCTCTGAGCTTGGTATCAATGGCTAATTGAGACTTCTCAAAAGAGAAGAACTCTCTCAAAAATATATTTAAATGGGAAATGCCTTTTGCTGTTTTGTTCCCTTCAATCTCTCTGTTTCAGAAGATCATGTTACTTGCTTTTTAATAATCTTTAAAAATTGCTACTGAAGCTGATGCAATTGGGGGAAATGTCAAAAAAATAGTCAGCGGTCTTGATGACTCAGGTGACTTTTTTAAGTTCTGCCTTGTTTACTAACTTGATTTTTCACAGTGTTCTTTCCTTTTGCATGATACCGTTTCTTTTTTCTATGGTTAATCAGCATTTCTTTTCCCTGTTCCTTTTTCTGACTTACCTTCAGGATCCATTCCTGTATTTCTCCTCTTACATTTCTCTAATTTCCATTCCTACACGTACACATGGATCTTATTAATCCTTCCAGCCACCCATGAAGTACAAATTTTTACTGGGGAGCTGTGAATGTGTAACAACTGATGCCCTCCTGTAGGAGACAGCTGCACCCTTATTGATCATTTTGCTTCTTGGCTGCTTTAGAGAGCAGGAGCCACAGCACTCCCTGTCTCCTCTTTGTTGTACATGGTCTTTAAGAACAGTTTTTCTTATTTTTCTTGCTCCTGAAAGGAGTATTCTCTTCCCCCAATCAAAAGTAAAGCGAAATACAGTTGAATATTATCAAGTCTGGTGGATCTCAGTTGCCCACTGAAATGGCAGCACTCTGGGCAGCTTTTATTCTGCCAGTACTTACAGAAACTATGAGCCAAAGAAAATGCAATCAATTTTTTCAACCAACGAACTCATGAACGTGAAATTGCATCTATCTTCCAAACATGAACACAATGAGACTTTTACATACAAAAGAGCTAGAAGTCGGCTTTTTAGGTTAAAGTGTTTTCTGCAGAAAATTACCACGTTCTCAGAGAAAGTGTACCTAGCTGATTTTTTTCAAAGCCTTCCTCCCACTCCAGTTTTAATAATCATTTGCCTGAATTGCTGCATTGGATTTAATCACCCCATAGTGATTGAAATTTTTGCTTCAAAATAAAAAAATAATCATTAAACATTATAATAGGCTTCATAAAATTATTATAATTGATTACATGGCATTGGAAAGGCTAAAAAGAGCAGTGGTGTTTTTACAGAAAATAAACAAATCTTTACTTTGATGTCAGTGTCACAAATTGTGCCTTTGATCAAGTGGATGTGCAAATGCCAAGCAGGGAAGTAGAATTTCAACAATGAGAGTATAAAGAGTTATATTAATTACTGGGAATTAGCCAAAATAGCACAACTTTAATAACTTTACACACTAGGAGTGTTAAAGTCATCAGCCAGCTTCTGAAGACCACACCTGCAGATAGTTTCACATTGAAATTGTTGCTGTTTGCTCGTTAGGAGTTGTTGGGCAGTTTGTTTCCTTCACTGTTTTTTGCAACAAATGTGAAGATTGAGCAGATCTGAACAGAATTAGAGATTTCAGCTTAAACTGGGTTATCTTCCTAACTGCTATATTCATAATTTTACTTCTGTTTAGAAAAGGCATTACTTTTTCAGTATTCTGAAGGTGTTGATATCTACTTAAGGCAAATGTGAATGGGTACAGCAAAGTGAACACAAGGGCATTTCTGTACTACTTGTACTTTACTAATACCTGTAATGTCAGGGAATGACTGAAATCTGCCTCAAGCAAGCTCAGGTTAAAATACCTAAAACAGGTTTCCATTTCTGAGCATGCTATTTACCTACTCTCTCCTAAAGATACTGGGGTTAGGGAATTTTAACTCTCCCTCTATTTTGGAGGGCAAAGTAGGCCACAAGGACTACTAAACACTTGTACCTCAAAGACTAATAAAAAAATACAGCAGAATCTATCAAGAAAGGCAACAATCAACCAGGCAGAGAATCACATCAGTATTTATCACGGAACCCACAAGGATCCAACTTCTGGCCTTGCACAGGACAACCCCTAGAATCACACTATGTGCCTGAGAGCATTGTCCAAGCACATCTTGAACTCTGGAAAACCTGGTGCCGTGACCACTTACTTGGAGAGCCTGTTCCAGTGATGTTTCTAAACAGAAGAAAAGCAGTTTTTAACGAAGTCATAGAGCATCAATACACCAGTCTATTATAGCTACTAAAAAGGTGTAGTGTTGGAATTACACTGAAAAATATAGTTTACTTCTCCTGTTCTCCTTCACCTCTTTGTTACTGGCAATTTCCACACTTATGCCTTTGGAGGACTGTGTATGCCTTCGTCTAGGGGCTGTACCTTCCTCATTTGAAGACTCCAGCATCAAACTCTTCTCACAATGCAGCTTGCAGAGAAGCTGGATAGGTTTTTCCTAATGTCTGGATATTAGAAAAGCTTTGCCACTGAAAGAGTGGTCAAGGATTGGAGCAGGCTGCCAAAGGAAGCATTGGAATCACCACCCTTAGAAGCATTCAAAAAACATGTAGCTGTGGTACAAAGGAACATGGTGAAGTGGTGAACATGATGGTCTTAAGTTAATCTTGGACTTGATCTTAGAAGTCTTTTCCAACCTTAATGGTTCTGTGTTTCCCTGTACAGATTTATCTTTCAGAGCAGAATGACTTAGAAACTCTCTGTCCCCAGCTGCATGATAGAGCCATCAGAAACCCATATTTGTGGCTTTCTGCCTTTTATATACTTACTTTATCATCAGCCTTTTTTCTCATACTTTCTTGCTGAAGCAGGATGACTCAGCAGCTGAGTTCTATGCCAGGTCATTATCTCAAACTGAAGGGGATCTGAGCCAGCCTGGAGCCACACAAAATGCAGCAGGGTAGAGAAATAGGCAGAGGAAAATACAATTTGGGTTTTGTCCCATTGCTTTTTCCCTCTCGCTCTCACTGTCCCTCCAAATTTTTTTTTTCTTGCTTCCAGTATAAGGCTTTGTGAGAAAACATATTTTACAAATAATTTGAATGTGAGGAACTGTGAGAAAGGAGTCTGGCAGTCAGTGGCTGAAGTACACACAGGCATGTTCAGCTGGGGAGAAAGAGGCACAAACTGTTAAAAATATTTGAAAATATTTTAGAGCCTACATTTTGCTACCTTACGGCCTGATTTGACTTTATGATTATTCAACTGCTCATACCTAGACAACTGACATGTCTGCAATGTTGTTTAAACATATTTCTTTTGACAGTATGGTAATACTAGGGTGAATATGGTAATATTAAGGGTGAATATTAAGGTTGAATACTAGAGAATCTGCTGTAAACCTGCATGCGTAGAGATCATCTCACATTTTCTGGTTTTTAAGTCAGTTATAGCTATCTTAATACAGGTAATTCTGGCAATTGGAACCCAGGTTTTATTCCAGTTATTCAATTAAGCTGAAATTGCTTGTAATGTAGTACCATAA
The DNA here is from genome assembly GCA_013400775.1 of Chaetops frenatus. Classification (NCBI taxonomy): domain Eukaryota; kingdom Metazoa; phylum Chordata; class Aves; order Passeriformes; family Picathartidae; genus Chaetops; species Chaetops frenatus. Next base: position 61,205 of record VZTR01000499.1, on the reverse strand, counting down.
TTGCAGGAGAGGCATTTTTGCAAGATGGTAAGTGGGTGAGATACTAATTAAATTCTTCTAAACTTCAATAATTTAATATTCAAAGGAGCTGCTCATTGCATTGACTGGGGATTACAGAGGAAGAAACCTGAACAAAAATAGCAAACCCCAAACGATTTTTGCTGGACAACTCTGACTGAAATTTTGGGTTTGTTAGTATTGCTCCACCATTCTGGATACAAACACAGTGGGTCATATCTCTCTGTGGGTGAACGCTCTGCAGGCTTCAGTTAGATCATGTGTGGGTGGATAAGTACAAAATTTTCCCAAACACTGTTAAACCCAGGGAGTGACGGTGGTGTTTATATATAATCTTGAAAAGCTGGATTCTTTTATATTCAGGCTTTTGGGAAAAGTAGGTTTCAGCCTAATTTAGGCAGGAATATGTCTCCCTTTTATTTTCAAAGAACAGTAAGTCACAAACTCTTTTAAATTCTTTTTGAGAATCTCATCTGATAATAAAATGAGAGGTGTGGGAGAGGATGAAATTCATCCATTCTGTAGCATCATGCTGTAGCATATCTCAGATTGTCTTATCTTTGCTACATCAAGATTATTGACCAGGTTAGTGCAGTCCTTCCAGCCCCTGAATGCAGCAAAGTAGATGTGCCACTGCCCTTCTCATTATAGCTCTCAGTAATGATCTAAGCTAGAGTGGTCTGGAGATTCCTCCCTAGATGCATATTCTTTCCAAGTCTGTTAATTCAATCTGAATGATGATGGTGATAATTTAGGTTATAGTATTACCCAGGGACTACAATAGCAGTGCAGGGCCCCATTGTCCTAAGAATCATATAGAAAAGGAAAAGCTTTAATGTTGTGATACCATAGAGCTGCCCAGGCTAAAACCAATGCAAATGAGCAGAAATTAATAGGAATCCCTGTGTCTATTCAAATCTTATCTAATAATCTATATTACAATCAAATTATATCTACTTTTTAACTAGAGTATAATTCCTTTGTAATTTCTTTAGCTAGAGGTGTTCATATCTCGAGGCTGAATTTTAGACCAGTGCTGTCTTGTTACATGTATTGGCTTTTTCCTTTTAGCACTGCATGGATGCTTTGCACCTCACTGAGTGAGAAACACATGGACAAGTGTACNCAGCTAGCATACCACCATTCATTTACTGTGTTAATCAATTAATGTACTTGATTTAATTCTACACGTGTTTAACTGAGTTGATGAGAATTACTATACTTTCAATTAGATGGGTTTTTCAACATAATTTTCATCATAATGGTTACTGTAAATGAGTTTTCTTAATTATGGTAGGGTGAATGCTTTATTAAGAGGCTTGAGATATAATATTACAAGATTTGGCATATTCTTATGAGGGCCTTTTACTTTTAGGGATATCCATCTGCACCTCTCTTCTCACAAACTCTTTCTGTTGGCCTACTGGGCGTGATATTGAAGACCTATGATAGGTAGACTGTCAAATCCCAATTCACCATAATTTTAAGTATTGTAATTACTATTTAGTAATGGGTTTAGTACTCTGATTCTCCATGCCTTCTAAAAATGCTGGTGGAGGCCATCATGTACTATAATCCTGTTCTCTTGCAATGTCTTGGGGGCTGCCGTGGCGTTTGAACCTATGGTGAGCTCTTATCAAGAAGAAGTAAGGTAACAATTTGATATGCAAACACAAGAACCATTAGGGCAGCACTTTATGGAATGTCAAGATGCTGATTTGCAACAAGTCTTTATACTCTGGAAATGCCTTCTCTTCTCGCAGAATTGCCTGTTTCCTTGAGCTAGCAGTGTCTTTCCCATCTCCATCAGTCTGGGGCAAAAATGATCACCTGAGGAAAATGTAAAAAGATGGAGAAGACAGGAAAGAAAAGTCTTCATGGTTTTAGTCCCATCCCAAATTTAACCTTTCTATGTACTGCATCCACCCTGCAGCTCCCACTTCACACTCTTTTTACAAACTAAGATGGAGAAAGTGGTCAGGGCATTGGACAAGGGTGTTTTGCTAACATTGCCCAAAGACTAATTAGTGTACGTGCAGTGCTAGACCATATAGATCCTGGGCATTCCTACTCCAGTGACATTTATTTTTCTCAAGTGTTAAGGTCATGGAGTAGGAATCTACCACCTACTTGTCCTCATTGTTTTTCTTACATCTGTGCCCACTACTCTTTTTCAGATTTGGGAAGGTTGCAGGAGCAGTTCTAACCACTTTCATCAGAGCTCCCAGAAATGTATATGTGCTTCAGGGACAAAACCTGATTCTAGGAGCAAAGAACTGTATCTGCTTGGGACAGTCTCTTTTCCAGAGATATGGGTAAATTTGCAGTTGGTATAATTTTGCTCTAGATTTTTATGAGTTGGTGATGGTATTGTATATTTGTAAAAGAAAAAGAAATAGACAAAAATGTTACTTTCTTACAAATAGTATTAATTACATAGAATTAGACAGCCGATGGGTAGTTAATAAAAATGTGCAGTGTCACAGCTGTTCCATTTAGAGAACTGAATGGCAGGAAAAATTTATCTGTCTTTTCAGAAACTCTATGATGATCTTGGGAATTACACTTCAGAAGATCTGTGCCAGGTACTTTTAATGAGATAAACATAATGGGATTGTAACAAACAGGAATAGTTTCTCTAAAGAAAAAATGGATTTCTTTTAGCTTAATGGAATCTCTGATAGTCTCAGTAAATTAGTAGTAAGTGGAAAAGAGGCTGAAGTAATTTATTTGTACTTACTAAATAACTTTCACCAAGTCCCATCACTCTAACATGCTAGGGAAAGAAAACACTTCTGAAAATAAAATACCAGGGAAGGTTAGAGAGTCAGTGATCACAACAACTGAGAGAAATGAATGGATCACCTGCAGTATGGCAGAAGCTTATGGCTAAGGTCATCCCAAGACAACCGGGACCAGGGAAAGTCTATGAACATTTTCACATCTGTCCTAGACAGTGCTATAGAGGTACAAATATGATTATTAGCTAGACAGACACAGGGCAATTTGCAGATGGGATACCATTATTTTGATCAGTGGAAAAAAAGACAAAGTTATGAGACATTTCAAATTAATTAAACAGAACTGGAAGAATAGGCAGATGATAAAATGCAACTTTGAAAAATATACATATCTACAGTGGAGAGGAAAATATCAATTACTCATAAACACTTAACTAATTGAATGTTTTAAGAAAGGTTTACAGCTTTGTAGCTGAATCTTTAAGTGACTGAATTCACTAAGCAGAATTTTTACAAATGAATGGCAAAAATCAAGAGCTGAAATATTGGAAACATTTTCATTCCATAAGAAGCTCCACTGCATAAAGCTTTTAGAAATGAATAAAGAAAAAAAGGAAACATGGGAAAAGAAAAATATTTTATGACCAAAATACTGTGTCAGTCCATAAAGCTAATTTTTGCCCCCTTCTCTGATTTTTTTCCCTTTTTGTAATTTTCAATCAAATCTGAAAGGGGTCAGTAGCTGAAGAGAAAGTGCTGTGACTTCCATAAAAAGGGGTAACCAAATAAAGGAAAAATACAGAATTAGCTCATCTGGTATAAATACCAGTGAATTAATATAGATTAAGTTATACAATTAAGAGTCGGGGAAGTGAGAGAAAGAGCAAATGTGAAATTTTACTGCAGCATAAACTTCTGTTGGACCTAATGCCTATTTAGCCATCAGAATTTAACAATAGAGCTCAGAGCCATAGGAAGGGAGGTCTTGTTTATTCTGCTGATCATGGGTCTATTTCTTTGAAACCTGGAAATATTCCTGAGTGAACATGAAAAATCAGGACCTTGTAGATAGGAGAGTAAAAAGCCAGACTATATGGATCATATGGCACTGTGCAGATGGATAGGAAATTATAAAAAGTTATCAGTTAAGCTGTAGAGCACAAGGCTTGTTGCTGTCCCATAGATCTTGCCCTGATAACATGGGTCTGTGTTTAGTATAACATAATAACCTGCCATACATAACCTTTTCAAGGTTGAACACATTCGATGCTCCAGAAATCTGGTAGCTCTGGGGTAATTTCTGGAACCTGCAAAAGGGGAAAAACCCCAACTGCCATGTTTGAAATTCCATCCTAAGAGGTGAACTAATACTCTGTGAGTTATTACAAAATAATAAAGACTTTCTTTTATTTGTTCTATTTTTCATTCCTGGACTCAAAGTCTTATGACAACTGAAATTATGAGAGTAAGTTACATGGTAAGAAGACTCCACTGCTATTTTATGGTAATTTTTTTTATACCAGAGATACGTGGTCATTGGACACATAATCAAAAGAAAGTGATATGGTGTGTATCACTTGAAACTTCACTTGTGAATTTTATGATGTATTTTTTAATCACGCTCTATTCTTATCACACTCTTAACTTTGATGTTTTTCTAGCAAATAGATTATTGCATTTTGAGAAAGAATTTCATTTGGAACATCTGTTACCTTTCTGCATCATTGACTGATGAGGTCAGGTATGAAGAGAAACAAAACATAGTTTAGTGAAATTAGTCTGTTTTTCTACTAATTTCATTTAGAAAAGCTGGTGATAATCCTTTTTTCAAGTTCAGTCTAAACTTCTAAACCTGAAATAAATGAAAGGAAAATTTTTTGGATGTCACCTTAGGGATTGCACAAGTTAATGCACAACTTCGCTTGCTCCAGAGTTTCTGCTATAGACTAAATGAAATGTTAAGGTCTTTCCTATTGGTTTAGTCTCAAGAAAGGCAACCAGACAAAATAGCTGATCCTACAAGAGGCTGATACCTTCTTGTGGGTTTTGCTGGACAGTTTGATGTCAGACTGATGAAATTAGTAAACATTTTGTGATCTTTCTGAAATGTTTAAGAAATTGTATCATGTTTAAATATGGGGAAGAATGGATTTCTTTTTCTCGGTTTTAAGTGACATGGCTGCAATAAAACTATACTTTTCAGTGCAAAAAATATAAAATCAGATGTGCATATTTATTGTCAGAAAAGGTAGCTAAAACTAAGAATCTAAACATGGAGCGTTTAGCGTGAGTACAGATGGTGATGTTTTTAATAGCAATTTTGCTACAAAAAGCTGTTTCGGTCTTACCTTAAAACTTTCAAGTGAAAGTCAACAAATAATTTCATCTGACTGAAGAAGAAAAATAAATCAGAAATTACAGTGCTTTGGACTGACATTTTTAATGTAAAGTTTGTTTCAAAAAAGTCAAAACATTTTATTTAAAAGCTGCAAAATAATTTTGGACTCATCGTTTTAACTCACATTCCAAAATGGAACAAAATATCCCAAAGTAAATGCAGCAAAAGAAGTAATGTTCCCTCTTCCAGACAAAAACTTCTGTACTGTATTGAATGAAATATTTCAGGTCTAGTTGACCTGATTTCTGTCTTTGTTCTGTTATTGAGTGAATAATCCATTATTTGCAGAGTTTATGGAGAATATGAGACAAAATATGCACAGACTTTCTCAGAACACATGCTTTAGTCCTTTTAGTTTTGAATCTTTTGATTTATGAAGATAAAGACTAAAAGTTACCTTCACACCTTAACTACAGACAATTTCCTCATGGAGGGCTGTGAATTCTAAAACAGGAAACTCTTTCAGGGTATGCAGTGAATCATCTATGTCTGATTTTGGCAAAATATGAAGTTTTACCATATACATACTGTGTTCCCCTTCTGCTCTTGGCAGAATATGTAGGGTTATTTNCCCAAGAAACTCGCTTATCTTGTCACCATTTAAACTTGGCTTTGGAAACGTTTACTGTTCCCCATCTATGGGGATTTTTAGGGATAAGTCAGCATGTGTCCTTCCAGCACCATAGTCCAAGGGCTAAAGATAATATGGATTTGAAAGGGGAGATGAGAAGTGCCTCTTCTGTCTTTTTACAAGTCCAGGGTGAGTGGAACAAGTCTCTAGCCTTCAATATCCACGTAAATACAGGGCAATA
>VZTR01000499.1:10819-54684 GCA_013400775.1 Chaetops frenatus | reverse complement strand
TTTCAGGTCCAACCTTCAGTGAATGGTTGTACCTACAGTACTGTAGATATTAAGGCTTCCTATATTTAGAGTCAAAGGAAATGACAAAACTTTTATTTTTATAATTATAATGTACTGTGTAGTTAATTAGAGAGGATGCAGAGATTATTCTCTGAGAAGTACTTTATAAAATGTCATTCACAAACTATTTGCCTGAGTCATCTTTTATAGACTTTACCTTTCTAAATATCTTGTTGTTTAGGTTTTGGGTTTTTGTTGTTTTTGTTGTCTTTGGTTATTTTTAATCTCATATATATGATAATAGCTATACATTCATGATCTTCATGACTTTTTGAATTAATGGCAGTAAGAGAAAAATCAAGGATCACACAGGCAAAAGTGTAACTTGTCAAGTGTAAACAAGTCATTTTAAAATATGGAAAAAAAAATTGTCAAATAACAAGTGATGAAAGCAGCAAACCTCAAAGCATTTAATATTATACACTCTTGTAACTGTGTGCATCCATGGTTGTCATGGGGCATATCTATATTTTGGCAGAAGTCCTGATTCAGTCAATGGGGATTTCAGCCTAAAAGCTGTGTTATTGTTCATTACTTGGAATATTGTCAAAATTGCATAAACAGTGTTCGTTTTTAATTAGGCACCTGGTATAAAATAGTTTCAAAAGGAATTGTACTGATGTGTTTTAGATGAAAAAGCATTTATTGCACAGTAGTAGGTTTTCTTTAGCTGCCTTTCATTTTGTATAGATAAGAGGCAAAAAGGTTTAAAACTGGGTTGTCTGATGGAAAAGCTGTGGAGGATTACACTTAAGGGTCTTTTTGAAGGTTTATTGTATATGAATGATTTGTAAAAAGGATGAAACACTTGAAAGTGTTTCAGCTGGGACTTCTTAAGCATTTTCCTCAAGTGTTACATACATGATATTGCATATACCTTCTAACATTTCTTAATTTTCAGATGAAAGTGCAATTTGATTTCCATCTTTCAGGCAGAAATCCCTTCATTTGTTCAAAGCTTTCTCTTTTCTAACTTCCTTAGGAAGGCTGAAAACCAGTTGACAATTGTATTTATATGTCTGGATCTATGTGTATATGCATAATACAATATGTTTGCAAAGTTTAAAAATCTTATTTAAAAAATAATCATAGAATCACTTGGGTTGGATGAGACTTTTAAGATCATGAGGTCTAACCATAAACATAACACTGGGTCTATATCTGTTTCTTAGCTGCAACCTTTTAAAATAATTCATTTTTCTCCTTATGACAATGCATTGTGTCGTTCTTTTAGCTAAAACAGACAAGCTTCTTCAGACAGATGTTTAGAAAATGCATTTTAACACAGTAACTATTGTAAGGTAGAAAGGAAGGCAATGGGTAACACAAGATGCAGAATGGGGAGAAATCCATTTAAAAAATAAACTCACAGTAGATAAAACTAAAAGACCGTGGAACAAATCAGGAATTTATAATAAATACTGGGGAGAGGATGAATAAATTGTGAAAATGAAAGAAGAGATGAGGCAAACAAATGAGAAAAGCAGATGGAATAAGAAAGTTTTGTTGTAACAGTTTCATGCTACTGGTTTTAGTTCTGTTCTTTACTCTTTCCATCAAAAACCCTTTATCTCAGTAGTTGAACTCACTGAATTTAGAGGTCTTCTTCAATCTAATGATTCTATGATTCTGTGATCTAGTATGGTTTTGATTTCAAGACCTAGAATGGAAAAAGTATATATTTTGGATAAATATCGTAAACAGTATGATGCAAAAAGAAAAGGAGTTAGTTGTACAGTTGCAGCTGAAACACAACCTCACAGTTTTCCTTTCTTTTGGGGTGTTACCTCAATTGGTATTTCATGCAGCAGAATCATGAGGGCATGGCTCATCAGTGAGTTACACTCGTGTGTGCTGCTGTAGAACAGAGCTTCTGGTTTCAGGTGGTACAAGGGAGGATCACACCCTCATTTCCACAAACAATATTAATTGATAAATAAATATCAAAAAGTTTAAAGACCTGTCATGTCTCTGAATATTGTGATAGGTTTCTTTGCCATCAAGAAATTACATAAATTCCAGGATGTGGTAAAAGACTGTATTGTTTGCTCTCTGCATCAGCTTTCAAAGAATATCCTTCTTCAGTTGCATACCTGCAACCTTCTTATTCAACCAGTAGAGTCCCAAAGGTCTTGCACAGGCATTTATTTGAAACTTACACTGGTCCTTGGATTCATTCATCTGTGATGGTTTTTCGTGGTAACTTTTCCATAGGTGCTTCTCTGTTTTATTAATGCAGATTGGGTATTCTAGGTTAAATTTATTGAGGAAATCAAAGAGAACAAGAGATACTCTAGATTACATGAGCAAAATAATGTGAAGAACAGTCACCACATTGGAAGTATCAGTTCAAGTATTAATAAATATATTGGAATAACTAAATTGATTTGTTAGGCAAAATATTGCCTTACTGTACTATAAGTACAGCTTTTCCAAGCAATTCACCAGGAATAACACACTAACAGCATATGTTCAGAAGAACAGAAGTTCAGAAGTTTAGTTGCTCACTGTAAAAGTGAATTAGATTAAACCAGAATGAAAGCAGTCTCGTAAATGCTAAGTTAGCTATATCTGGATGCATGAATTTATGGACATTTAATGGGACCATAAAACAGAATATAAATTTTCTGGCTAACTACTGTTGGTGATTAAAATTAATATGCTATATATTAGCTAAGCACAACACTTGATATAAAGAATATTTTAGAAATACATTTTAAAGTTACTTGATCTCTCAACACCCTTCTGTAGTAGCTAAGTCTAATTGCATCACTCCACTGGAGGATAGGAAAATAGGAATTAGAAGCCTGGAACAGACATAGATATCTTAAATGACTGGTTAATGTTCATGATGAAAACAGGATAAAACACAGAGCTGCAAAATTTCTCAACCACACCCTGGCAGGTCATTGCATTTTATACAGTGGGCCAAACAAATAGTGCACAGATTTGAAAGCAGCACCATACAAAAGTTATCCTCCAACACAATCATATTAGAATAATGACTGTAACTTTTGATTTGGGTTAATCCATTCTCCCCCTTTGAGAGCAAAGGGAGAGTTGAGCACATTAAAAAGCTCATTGATTAGATGTCTCTGAGACACACACTGCTGGGTGAAATACAAACCTCAGCAAAAGATTTCTCTCTATTGGAACAATTGGATTCAAAAGCTGGCATTTCTAATAGGGATGTTTATTATGAAAAGCATATTCACAATTCTAGTGTCATTGGATGTTGTAAATTAAGTATTTAACCCAGATTTTTTTCTTAGCCTTATCTGTTTCCCCTGCAAAGGAACTACTAATGCAGTGTATCCAGATTAAGATCGATTAACAATTCTGTGAATTTTGCCCAGCGGCTATAATCATTGGTTGCCTTAACAACTTGGAAGATTAAATCATAAGCTAAAATCCAGAGGGTTCAATTAAAAATTCTTGTTGAAATTCAAATTCTTTTGAGGGTGAAATGACCAGTGATTCAATACGCACTTGAGAATTCTCAGGGTTTTCTGCTTTCCCTTCAGTGTAATTTATTAGAAATGAAATATAAATCTAATATGTTGTTTGGGAAATATTTACCTATTTATTATTAGTGCTACTGCACTAGGAACAATGAAGCTTTGGGGCTTTGTTGCACAGCAAAGCACAGGATAAACTTTATCTTACTCAAAGAAAAATCTGATGTATCATATTATCTAGGCGATTTTTCTTGCATTTGATACTGGCCAGAATTTATGCTAGCATTGATTCTACATGTAATTTAAGAAGCATGGAGGGAATTTAATTCTGCAATGTGCTCCTAAAGGACTTTGGTTTGTTGAGTGCTGAAGCTACCCAATGTCCAGTTTGTGGCTGCAGAGTAGGGCCGAGGCTCTCCCTTCTGTTCTCCCTCCTCCAGTTTGGATGTTTTCCATATTTCTTGGGCAAACAGCAGGGCCTTCACCTTCTTCTGACCATACTGATCCTTCTGCTGCTGATTTTCTTATAACTGTGCTGTCTTTTACTTCTTGTAGCTGTTTATCTAGTGCCCTGATGTCCATTTATTTGAGTAGATGCACTTTTCCCAGAAAGCTCTTGAGGGAAGTCTCATTTCAAAAGTTGGGGTTTTTCAGCCTGGAGAAGAAAAGTCTCCTGTGTAACCTTATTGGAGCCTTTCAGTACCTGAAGGGAGCCTACCAAAAAGCAAGAGAACAATGTTTTACATAGGCATGGAGTGACAGGACAAAGGCCTGTGACTTTAAACTGCAAGAAATTAGGTTTAGAATAGCTATAAAACATAAATTCTTTACTCTGAGGGTGGTGAGGCAGTGGCACAGGTTGCCCAGAGAAGTTTTGGACACTCGATCCCTGGAAGTGTTCAAGGCCAGACAGGATGGGACTTTAGGCAACTTGGTCTAGTGGAAGGTGTACCTGCCCATGGCAGCAGGGCTGCAAACAGATGATCTTTAAGGTCCTTTCAAATTCTAAATCATTCTAGGCTTCTATGATTTATTGTCCATCCGCCTTTCTCAGTAAAGTCTTTGTCCTCCAGATATTCTGATATGATACCAAAAAATATAAACACCAAACCATTATCCACCATGTGGATGCTAACTCCTTGCACAGCTCTTGACTTTTGTTCTCCCCTTGCACAAAAGGGCTAGAAATCAATACATTACTGCTTTCTATCTTCACTTGTCCTAATGAAAATTTTTCTTCTCTACTTATCTTCCTTTGCTTTTTTCTGCATCTCAACAAGGACAGACTCTGTTCAGCCACTGAATATATTCCACCACATGCAAGGGTATTTAAAAGCCATTTCAAGCAACATTTTGTATTTTATTACTTTGATCTTCCTTAAAGAGTTGGGACCTCTTTCTCCTCAATCTACAGAGCTGACATTCTTTGTGGACAAACAAGAAATGATGAAGATGAGAGGAAAGAAGGTGCTTCTTTTGAAAAAAAAAAATTATTAAGCAACATAAACAGAAATATGTAGCATAAGAGAAATGTAAATGTTCCTGCAGGGTTCCAAACACAGGTAGAAGACCAATGTTGACCATTCAGTGTGGTAACAGAAGAAGTGAATCCTTTCATTCTCTCTTTAAGTTCCTCTGCTATATTCTGGGTTTTGGTGCATATCCTACATGTTAGCAAATCTACAGAGAAGATATTCAGCAGCTGTTCTGTAGTTATATCTCAATTGTGCTGAATACTGGTGGATTTCATAGATAAAAATGATAGTAATCAGAGAAAGGAAAGTTGATATAAAATTTAATATATTGTATAGATGAGCAACCAGCACTTGACAACTGAATCTAAAGACAAATCGGAACTCCTTCAAGCCCTTCGTCAGCAAGAAATCTCTGCAGTTATATTTTATTCTACAAAATTATCCCTTGAAACCTTTTTAATAATTCCAGCAGTTATAACAAATTATGTTAAATTACAGAGTAGGCCTAAAGCATGATCCTAGAAGCCTCCAAATTCTGAATCTAGTTTAGGACATAAAAGTGTAGCTCTGGGAGGAAAAAAAAAAGTATAGAAGAAAGTATAGGAATTAAAGCATAGTAAGATAAAAAGGCAGCTTGTGACTAGAAGATAGTTCTTTCACATGTGCTAAGTAATCCTCTAAATTATTTTTATTTTTCATGCTATGACCATTTTATATGTTTTGGCTGTGTGAGAGGACCTTTTTGATCATTAAAAGCTAATTAATGAGGTTCAGTGAAAATGAAAGTCCGGCTATGTCTTTCTCTGGAAAGTACTTCCTGGCTTTTCAGTGTCAGTTTTATAATCAACATGTCCTTGTAATTTGAGAAACTCATTATTTTTATGTTATTTAATGTTGATGATGGATTTTGCAATCCCAGCATGGGAGTCTTGTGAAAAGTGTCCCCAATAGCTGCCATGAAACCCGGCTTTGCTATGCTTTGCTGCTGGTGTTAGTGAGAAATCTGCTCTGTTGCTGTGCTATTTACAGAGCTGTTCTGCAGTTCTGCACCGTTCTGAAATGACATTCTTTTGTTTCAAAGTTCATTCTGGAATCACAAGTGTAAAACCCATTCTAGCTTCATCTGTGCTCTACATTTCTTTCTTAATTTCAATTAGTAATTTAAAATTAATCAACTGGGAGTAGTCCAGAGGGAAACTTTTGTGATGAATGAATAGGTCTCTCTTGGTTTATTTATCCTAAAATAAGAAAGGCTAAAAGGAAAAGGGGGAGGAGGTTTACAAATAATTTTGTGTATATTCTTGGAAATTTAAAGAAAGTACTATGCATTTATGCATTCTGCCTTTCAGATGTAATGAATACTATAAAGTCGTTCTTTTCTTTAATTCTATTGACCCATAAAGCATTTCAATCTACACACTTTGAAAGGCTCAATAGGGATCACCATTAGCATTGTCTTCTGATTTGGTAAAACAAAGGCACAGAGTGGAGAAGTATGCTCAGAGTTGCACAATTTCATGGCTGAGCCAGCAGATCAAGCCAGTTTCCTGAGTCTCTTTCACGCTTTAGCAATTCTGTCCCATCACTAATAATCAGTATTGTTCATAATAGATCTTTTTGTTCCAAACTAAACAGTTTGCAACACATCAGAGATGCTTAAATAGGACAGCAGGATTTCAGACATGATGGATGAATGCTGAAGGAGTTGTGTTACCAGATGTTGGTGGGAGCTCATCTGTCCTAGCAGTAGGGATCGCATATTGTCAGAGAGCCTGGTTCAGAAGTTTGGGTAGCTTGCAAGGCAGACATTTTCAAAACACATCTACAAAGGGAAGGAACCCTAACAATCATTTACTTCCAAGCTCCTGCAATGGGCAGGTACACCTTCCACATGTTAGGCAGAGCCCCATCCAAGCTGATCTTGACCTTCCAGAGATGGGGTATGTGCAGCGTCTCTGGACAATAAACATAGACCTCAAAAGGAAAAAAAATGTAAAAAGATTGCTTGTGTACTAACACCAGCAAGGGAGGCATGTGATGCATTGCAATATTAAATATTTTCTGCTGTGCATGAGGATTTAAATGAGGGTTATCTTAGCACATTGATGAAATACCCAGCTTTTCAGCTTCCCTAGAGAAGTAGCTGGGTGATGGACATCCAAATTATAACAAAATATGTGGTTAGCTGAGGTAGAACCAAGTAGTTTTTTTCATTGGTGTGCTGTTCTGTGAACCCATTAAAAAAACTTCTAAGCCAAGGAACCATAATTTAAAAACTTGCACCTCAAGATCCATTGGCCAGACCCTAGTAAGGAGATGTGCTGATGGAGAGAGATTGCTCTTTAAGGCAGCTCTCAATGAGAAAGTGTTAGGAGGAGAGGAGAATGGGTTTGAGTCATGCTGTGGACTTTAACAGATTGCTTTCCAGCTGCCTATCCCAAGCAGAGCACTTGCTGGCATGTAGCATGTACTGAAGATGGATATGTACCACGCTGCCTGGCAGGCAGACAAGTAAATAAATGTATCAGCGAGCCAGAAGCATGATTTTGATCTCCAAAGCGAGGAGGTAAATGAGGAAATAATTTTAGTTTTTATCTCGGCTGACCTTAAAGATTAGTTCCATAAATTTTCTCCATTTTCTATATCCTGTCTAGCTACAGGTTTTCTAGATATAAATTAAAGACTCAGAAACTCTTTCATTGAGATTCCTGTATCAGAGAAAAATGTTCAGATTTGGAGGCTTGCTTTCAGTTCCCTTCACAGAATTGGGATCAGATTGACACATATTTTTCCTGTCAAATTTCTCTCTGATTTCTGCAATTAATACGTAACTTTCATTATGTATTAATGCATAATAAGTTCCTGTCTTTTGCATATTTCTGATCAAGTTTTCATCTAAGTACTAAGATCAGAGTGTAAGTTAATAAAGCACAGTGGCATCCAACTTAACTATTCAATTGCCTTTTTTAGGTACTTCTATTGAAAAATGTAAGGCATTAAAACAGCATAAATCAATGCTAATAACCTTCACTAAGATATCCTGAATATATCCTTTGAGATACTATGTAAAATCATGAAGTCTTAACATAGCAGAAAAATTTAGTCTGAAGCTTTGATTCTGCACTAACTGTGGTTATTCAGAATCCATGTGTGAAATGAATGCTAATATTGGAAATATTTTGGTATTGTCGTGCTTTACAATGCCTTTCTTGCAGCTTGCAAGAGAAAGCTCTGTGGGCATTATTCAGCTTAGCAGGGAAAAAAATAGTCTTATGAAATTTTAAAGTGATACATTTGGTGATGGTAGAGTAGTCTGGCAGCACATTAATCTTTACAAGGGTTATCTCTCCCTGGTGGAAAACACATAATAAGGTGCCACTCTTTTAAATCTCCTCAAACTGTATGGACAGGAAGGATGGTGAATGTGTAAACCCCCAGGTTTTTGTACAACTTCAATTCCTAAATGTTGTGACAAAGGACAAATTTGAAATGAGGCTGTCCTGTGTATTGTCAATTATCATCTTCAAATGTGTGATTACACTTGCAGACAGAGATTCTGGTGAAGAAATCAAATATGCTATCTGAAAAAAAACTGGGGGCAAGAATTGCTTCAGCAATAAGGAAGGTTTATGCTGATGTTCCTATGTAAGAAAAGGGTTTTTTCTTCAATAGTTACTGAAAAGTCCAGCAGAATTCCAAAGAGTGCATGGCCACAGAGCATGAATGTATAGTTTGATTTTTAAAAATGTATTTTCATATATTTAAAGTACACTGGGATGACCTTATTCCCCTCTTAAGTCAACTGATCACTGGTGTTTGTGGAACACAAACCCAAATGTTTTCAACTCATTTTTTAGAAAAAATAATTTTTGGAATTAAGAGTGAAGAACAGTATATTAAGATGCCTTCAAATGTCACCAATAGTAAATCAAATGTTCTGAGTGTTACTTTTAACTGTCATCATTAGTTGTACTGAAGGGATATAATTACATATTCCTGACTGTCAACTCATGAAAAAACCACAAGGGAGCATTTTCTGCTAAGTAGTGTAGGATACTTATAAATGCTATTTCAAGGTGTGATTTACCTGGTTTTTGGACTATAAGTAATGCAAATCTCAGTCCAAGCTTGATGTAACAGGTCCAATGATAGTAGAAAAAAAGCATGATGTGTTGCTGTTTTTGTGATGGTTAGTCCAAGATCATGTGAGCAGTGACAAAACACTTTCAGAAATCCCAGGAACTCTCCACTGGCAGGAGACAGGCCTTGTAGTGAAGCTTGTAGGTGCTGATGGATTTTTAGGGATGATGTAGTCCACATCAGGTCCCACTATGGCAATTAGGAAGGACATTCCGCAGGGTGCAACATCTGGAAGGAATTGAACTGCTTTGAAGCAAAACACAATTTGATTATCCAGGAAGGCTCAGCACCTGAAAGAATCTTGGTCTAAGAATAAATTGTGCAATTTATCACATCTAATGGCTTTGCAAACATTTCTGAAAATTATTTTGCAGTTATAGCTTAAGATCTCCATCTGTACTATGTAAGCTGAGATGGTTTGAATAGCTGTAAAGATACCCAGGCACAGAGTAATTTGAACCCAATAGGAGCTATTCTGGCTTCTCCTTTTGAAAAAATCCACATAACAACAGAATACAAGCAGCAGCTCTCTTGTCATGGCAATTTTGCCAGTACCATCCATGAGTGTCAGCTCTGCCATAGTGCTTGAACAGCAATGTGGGTGGTATTGACCTTCCCAAATAATTATGATTTTTTACAGAAGGGAGTGATCCGGAATTGTGTCTGTGGCAAGGCCTGTAGCGTGTATAACACACTAAATTGGCATTGCTTGGTTTGGAAGTGGTGCCAAACTGCTGATAAATCTAGCTTCTTTTCCTACACTGTGCTGGATCTATGTCTTTGTCTGTGTCTCTAGGATTCAACAGCTGACCAGGCATATTACTGAGAGAAACTCTATAATTGGAACGTTTTAAAAAGTTAATATTTCTTTAGCAAGTTTGTAAATTTATTTAGATTTTTTAATTATTTCTGGCTGGTTTAGGGTTTCTTCCCACATATTCTGCTGTACTCCTAGCGTTTCCTTTTGAGGGGAGAGAAGGAAAATACTCTATGCAGTCAATAAATAAAGTGTACTATCGAAGCAAAGGAATGTCCCCTCATCTATTCTTTTAGGACTAATTCTTTGTGTCATGGTAAAGAAATTTTGAAGATAGACTCTCTGTGATTCCTGCATCATAGAGATAAAACATTCTCTCATGAACTGAAAAACACTGAGGTAGAATGAGATACTTTAAAAGTGCTTGAAGAGTGACAGATCTTCAATGAACAATGGATATGGTATTGACCTTTTTTTTCTTTAACAACTCAGTTGGTAGATGTTTTGTTACACTTCAAAAAGTTGCCCAGTTTTTACTTCACAAAATATTATTGCTTAAGCCTTACAGGATAGAAGTACAGGCAAAAGAGTTTAGGAAAAAAAAAAATCCAGATAACCTTTTTCAGCTGTTGTGAAGGATCTTAATACTTGAGTGAGTCAGAGAATAAAGGTAGTAAGGTAATGAGGTGTTGCAAGGAGAGGAATCTGATGAAGTTTAACAAAGGCAAGTGCAGAGCTGCTCTTGGGGAGGAATAACCTCATGCAGTACAGTTTAGCTGCTGGAAGGCAGCTCTGCAGAGAAGGACCTGGGAGACAGCAATCTGTCCAGGAGCCAGCAGTGTGCCCTAGGGGTCAGGAAGGACAAAGGTGTCCTGGGGTGCATTAGGAACAGCACTGCTAGCAGGTCATGTGAGGTGATCCTGCCCCTCTACTCAGCCCTGGTGAGGCCACAGCTGGAGTGCTGTGCCCAGTTCTGGGCTCCTCAGGACAAGACAAGGAACTGCTGGACAGGATGCAGCAGAGGGCCATGGAGATGACAAGGGGGCCGTAATATCTCTCCTGTTAGGAAAAGCTGAAGGAGTTTGGCTTGTTTAGCCTGGAGAAGAGATGACTAAGAATTGATCTCATCAATGCACATAAATATCTCAAGGGCAGGTGTCAAGAGAATGGGGCCAGGCTATTTTCAGTGGTGTCCAGCAACAGGCACAAACTGAAATGCATGAAGTTCCATCTGAATACAAACAAAAACGTTTTTACTTTGATGGTGACAAAGCACTGGAAGAGGCTGCACAGAAAAGATGTGGAGTTTCCTTCCCTGGAGACACTCAAAATCCTTCTTGACATGATCCTGTGTAGCCTGCTGTAGGTGAGCCAGTTTGGCAAGTGCATTGAAATCCCATAGAGATCCCTTCCAACCCCAACCATCCTGTGCTTCTATGATTTATGAGAGCAGTTTGAAAGGAATGACACTGTGTCCAGTTCTTATCAAGCAGAAAGACATTAGAATTGAAAAATGAATAAATACATAAGAAAGAAGAGAAAGTAAAGAGGGATGTTGACAAATTTGGATAGGTAATCAAAGACAAGAGAGCCTGGTCTCTGTACATCTGTAGTAAGGTTTCTTTTACATAGAATTTGACTGAAAATTAATACACCTCAGCCTATCTGTGTAGAAAGCTCCTCATTGTATGCTACCAATGACCCTAAAGACACAGGACTAAGGAAGAGGAACTGAAGGTTGATGACTGGGGACAGTTGTCCCTATTATGGCAGTGCCAGGAGCTGCCAGCTCAGGCTGATCAGCAGTTTGATGTTGGGCGTTAAAAATAGTAGAAAATAGTAACGATCTGTAATATTAAGTGAAGAGGTGGAGCAGAAAACAAAGTCACTGTAGCTTGAGACTGTGCTCAAGGCCAGGCTGGATGAGCACCCTGGTCTAGTGGAAGGTGTCCCTGCCCATGGCAGGGGGTTGGAACTAAATGATCTTTTAGGTCCCTCTATGATCTCATTTTTTTCTTCGCATTGTGGGTAGATGGAAAATGCTCTGGGTTATTAGCATTAAGCCTTTTGTGAGTGAATGCTAGATATAGATGTCCTTAAAAAATATATTAAAATTGGAAAATCCAGCTTATGCATCATTCTTGAAGACTACAAAGCGTTACTGTTGTGTCTAGAATACAACAGCCTCCAGAAAGGTGTGCCTCTTGGAAAATTCATATATTTTTGAGCTTTTATAAAATGATTCAAGTTATTGTCCAGACTGACACCTTGTACTGCTAATACTTTATTCAGCAATGCTGTTTGAGAGGTCGTGACATCCATCTTGTGCAGTAACTTAGAAAATAAAGTGACTCACAACTGCACATCTGACACACCCCAGGCTTTGGCTTCTCTCTTTCCACTCCTATTGCCCTAGTTATCTTGCCAGACTGTCTGTAAATGTGTCTTGGAGACAGATTGCTGTTACGTGTTGGCCTAGCTATTTTACCCTCATTTTATTCAAATCTTTTTGTCTCAGGATGGATATATTCACTTCTGAATGTTGCCAAATACAAGCATTTGGGAAGCTGATGAAAGTTCTGCCCTTGATGTACATGAGGCTATTTATTTTATATGGAATTTTAATCACTAAATCACACACACCTAAATAATCATAAATCCATAAATTGCCTAGGCTTTTTAGATAGGAAAACTACTTACATTTCTGATTCCCAAAGCAAAATTGATATTTATTAATCAACCTGACTAGCTCAATAATAAACTCCTATAGCTCTCAGTGTGTGGCCTCATAAAATGTTTTGTAAGAATACACTCCTCCCTAAGAGATTTGGACCAGCTGTTAGACAAGGCAGCTGAGCAGCTCTGCTCAGTTCCAGTCTAATTAGAGTTGTGCACAAAACTACATTTTTGCTTTTTAAATCTTATAGGTATAATGCTTCAGTTCACATTAAAAATGTGGTCTAGAATCTCTGTTGTCTCTCCAGAAATGTCCTGTCACATGTGAGGATTAAGATTTGGTTTTTATAAAATAATACTTACGTATTTCGCAACACAGAAGTGGAAAATTATTTAATGATAAAAAACCATGTGAATGATCACAGGAAAAATGGTGTCATTCAGGCTATTTAATACCATGGTCTATGTTCACAAGTCATCAGAGGATAAATTGGTTCTTGCATAGCTTCTCCCTTAAATGTAGGATAAATTATATCTGAGTTAAGTTCCAGAATCAGTATTTATTCATAAATGAATTCAGAGCTTTTATGGTTGTCAATATTTACTTCTGTTGACCTGTGGTACACTTCTAAAAAAAGTACTTTCACATGTATTGAGAAGCCTAATTAGCTGAAAGATATTACTTTTTGTAGCTTTCTGAGATATCTTAGTCTTCATGCTTTTTAAAGAAATGAGGTTGGAAATGTCTATGACTTTTGCAGTTTATAGTTTGACCTTTCTTTCCAACTGGGAAGTTATTTGTAGGTTATTTGCTGGTAATGACAATAGCTAGATATTTTTTAAAGGGCTAAACCTTTATGTTTTGTATGCAACACTGGCTGGAACATGGAAACCTAGTCAGGCCCCCTTATCTGAAATGAATATTCAAACTTTTATATATTTTTGTATAGTTCCAAAAACTCTGAAAGACTCTTAAGCAGAAGAACAGAGGCTCTACCATAGCCAAATCAAAGAGAAAATGTATTGTTCATTTGACAAAACTCCCATTTAAATCAGTGGGAGAAGAGAATTTAACTCAGGAATTATAAGGGTTGGTTTATTTGGAGTGAAACATCCTACAGACTATCCTAAGTCTAACATCTATCCTATGTACATATCTATCTATTTCTTTAAATTATTACTGGGAAAAATGTGGAGCACAGTATCCACCAACTACAAATTTTACAGAAGCCAAATCCACATTTGGAATATTCTTAATTTTAAAATAATGTTATATAATATGACAGGGTTTTAGAGTCATATTTTACTTAAAATCCTGATTTTAAAGCCTGCCCAAGAAGGACACATAAGTAAAACAGCTATTAAAAACTATATTCAGTAACATTTTAACACTCTATCGATTGCTCTAGACTAGAGCCTATCAATGCATATAAAGCAGATAGACCACGTGTTTAAATGTAGCTCAGATTATATTATATCAGCTTTAACTGCCTCTTTCACACTATGCATAGAAAATCACTGGGGCAAATTACCTTGCTTTCTGAAGGCCAGAACTCTGTAAGTAGTTTGTAACGGTATTTTTATCTTGAGCTTCTAAAGGATATATACCTCCTTGTAATTTTGTGCCAGTTTCACTTAAGTGACTTTGTTTACATATATTTCAAGCACTGCTTGAAATTAATTTCTTTTTTTCTTTTCTTTCTTTTCCAGTCTCTGAATTTGCATTTGTAATGTAGCTTGCCTTGCCACTGTGCCATGTTCAGTGCTTGTGTAACTAAAAATGCAGATCTCTCTCAGCAAAGCACATTGCACATTCCTAAATGTACAGCTGCGGAGGCTGAATCCTAGGCTGTGTGCCCTGTCCTAGAAACAGCTGAAATGGTGATTTCTGTATCTCTTTGCATGGGCAAAGGAGTGTGAGATTTAACATATAATTTATCCATTGACATTTATCCATGATATATTGCTTGGGATCTGCATTGAGCATGGAGTCAGAGGATTAGCATGCTCTTCAACACACTTGGCCTGATGAAAATCCCATAGGTAGGAGTAGCCATGTATTGCTGTGGAGATGTTGCCTTGAAGTACACTGAGGTACTGCATTCACGTAGCACATTTATGTTGTCATGCTCTGTCCTGATCTTTAAAGGGAATTTACTGTTCATAATAGATGAGATAATCAAACGGTAAAGTCCTTTAGCCTTCTTCAGACTGAGACCATCTGAGACTGAAAGATTGTTCTGCCTTCTTATCTCATCTTTAAATCACATCAAATTACTCAGACATTTGTGTAATGCATTTGCAATCTACCATCTTTTTGTTGTCTTCCCACAGCATTACCAGGGGCAGAGAACCTTCTCAGTAAGTGCTTAGTACTTACTCCATTATTTTTTAAGGAACTACAGAAACATAAATGTCTATTTTGTACTTGAAAGGGTAAGCTTGAAAGTAGGAAGCAGACATGTTAGACGGCATTTTAAGAAAATAATAACTTTGGCAGTCGTATGTGCTTAACTGAGTAAAATGAGTGTGGGAGTGTTAGGCAGGTTAGTGCTAGCTAGGCAGGCAACTGGAAGCACTCCCCACAGCACACATTGCACGTGGGGCTTGGTGTAATAAGGATGTGCTGTGGATCAGAGCTGGTGCTCATAATCACACAGACTGACTGCTGTCTCTAAGGGCAAGACTGGTAGATTGGGACAACCAGCAGTATCTGGGAGCCTGAGCCCTCTAGGATAAGGCACTGCTCAGAAGTCTGTGCGCTTTTATGACTTTTACCCTCACTGAACCTTTCAAGACTTTGAATGGCAAAGAGGAGGAAAGTGGAGAGAATAGATTGTTTCTCTTAAGATGAGAGCTCCTCTCCAGTTCTAGGAATGGGATTTTGGCAGATTGCTCATTATTTAACTCTCTTGTCGGAAGCAGAAAGCCTTTTAGAGCTTTTGGTTCAGTTCAATGTAGAACTGGTTCCCTTAGAGCCACAGAAAAATTACTGGAGACCTTGGAGATACTTGTTCTGGTGCACCACTGTGTGCAGGGCAGAGATGTGTTGTGCAAACCTGTGTATCTTAAATCTTTTCTGCATTTAGCTGTGAGGAGTTGTGGAGAAACTGTCTTTCATTCAGCTTTGTTTTTACTTCTGGGAGGTCTAGGCATGAAATATGGTGCTTTCCAGGATGCTTGAACAATGAGAAGCAGGGACTTGCTTGCTTTTGTGGTACTTCTCTCCTTAACAATCTTTTCTATAAAGTTCACATGAGTTCATTCCAGCACCTTTGTGGTGTCTTCTGACATGTGAGAAGACAAACCAATGTACCTGGCTTGACAATATTCATTTCGCAGAAGAGTGTGGAAGAATCTTTGATCTTCAATTTGGCAGATCTTTGAGGCTGCTAGATGTATGAATAAAATGAAAGTATTTTCAGTGAGTTGTGCAGAACAGAAATTTTAAAAATATCTGTTGACTGGGATCCCAGAGGAAAGTTAAATGTAAATGTAATTTAGACAGCAGTATTGACAGCCCTGGAGAAGGCTGAAATGTTCTGATTTTTTTGATGAAAATGAAAGATAAATATTTTGACAATTTCAAGGAACACTTTCTCAATTTTCTACTGGTTAGAGATCTCAAAAAGTTTCTGTGTTCTTGAAACACTCAGATTAAATTTAAAAACTTCAAAGTGTTTGGAAAGATGCTATTTTTTTATTCTTGTCCTAAAAAACTATCACAATTTTTTGTGGGTTTTTTTTTTAATCAACTCTAGTCTATCTCTTATCGAAGTATCTCTCACTAGGTGGATGCAGCCCTGTTTTTCAAAGTGCCAAAATCCTCTACAATGAAAAATTTCCCTCCACCACTGTATTTACCATCTTTCTCCTATTGACTGGGCTTTGCACTCAAATGGAATTGATTAAGAAAATCTCATGTGAATAATTTTCTCTTATCCTTTTTTTTAACATATAATTAATTAATTAACTGAAATGGATTAGACTGGTAATCCTTTATTTTAGATTTTAGTGCTTTCTATATTTTTTTTTCCTGTTTCTGAGGATCTTTTAGGTTTAAGAAGAGTAACTTCTTGTCTTTAACTTCATATTTCCTTATAGTTCCTTTGTCTTTCCAAAATGGATTTGTCTATCCAAAATGGATAAAACACCATCCTTTATGACTTATTGCTGAAATGAACCTCTTCCTGTATCACAATGAAGCATTTGTGTAATCAGCTTTGATGTGGACTCTCACAGACCTTTCAGCAGAATTCTGTATGACTCTGTATCAACCATTGAGGGGGTAGATGTTCTCCTCTCTACAATTGCCTTCTCTCACAATAATTCACATTTGTTAATACCTTTTATTTTTAGACTGTCGCAGTGGGGTAGAGCATTATTCTTTTAATTTAAAGAGTGAGCAGCTGGCTTGCAAAGAGTAAATAATGTCATGCAGAAGAATTTTAACAGAATTGAGGGAGAAAACGTAGTGCCTGGTCTGCTGTGGTTTGAACTCTCCTCT
The DNA here is from genome assembly GCA_013400775.1 of Chaetops frenatus. Classification (NCBI taxonomy): domain Eukaryota; kingdom Metazoa; phylum Chordata; class Aves; order Passeriformes; family Picathartidae; genus Chaetops; species Chaetops frenatus. Next base: position 37,611 of record VZTR01000499.1, on the reverse strand, counting down.
CTTTGCTTTGCTTGGACAACAGAAACATGGTGAGTCAGTGCCAAAAGCAAGAAGATCTCTTCCTTGTCTCTGGCCCTGGGAAGCAAGAATTACAGGCAGTCTTGGATAAAGACTTGTTATCTACCCCTCAGACTTAGTAGTAGAACATTTCATATGTAAGGAATTAAGTACATCCTTTGCCTTCATATTTCTTCTCTTTTGTGTTTTAGCAGGAAAACATTGCTTTGTTAAACCTGTGTCCAGCATCTAAAGTGTTCAACATTGTTCCTAACAACTTGGCCTCTGAAGTGATTTAACTTCCCAAGTGATGTTGAGCAGTTAAACTGCAGGACCTTTTCCCAGGAGCTGTGAGGATTGCAGCCTAGAAAAGCTGAGGATAGGGATAAAGAGCAAGAACTGAAATGAAAACTGGTTGAAGCCATTATCTGTTGCATTTGATCTCCACATGTGGGTTCCTCTCTAAGAAGCATTAAAAAGACAGGGGGCCCTGGAGGGTAGGGGCTGCTCAGCTGGAGCACGAGCCAGTCAACAGCAGAATATGGCTGGAGACAGTCCCAGCTGGGAGTGGGGAGCTGCTGCTGGGGCAGAGGCTGGGAGAGGGACCAAAGGCAACCCAGCCTGTGAGATGGCAGGGAATGGTGTGCCTGAGCTGCATGGACTCTCCTGCCGCTCAGGAATACACTGCTGAGTGGGCTCAACCCACACAGGTACACTTGTGTCTGCCTGCAGGGAGATGCTGGCATGAGATTATAGCCATCCTGTTAGATCTCATCACTTTTGATTCCTTAATGTTTCATAATTCATTGCAACCTGGCTTCTTGTGCATGAGGATTTTCTGGAAAGTTTGGACAATGGCAAGGGCTAGATACATTCACCTTGAACCTTTAAATAATGCTGGGTCAAAGCAGTCCAAGTAATTCACTGGTTCAGTGCCTACAACTTGCAGTGTTTCAGTTTAAACTGACTTTTTAATTTTGCTCTTGGGGCTGATAAAGCAAAAGTGAGATTTAAGGATGTCTTTGAAAGGAAAGGCAGCTTGTCATCAGCCAGGAATAAAATGTTTAAGATGGGATGATATATATTCCCATGCTTCTGCCTGCAACTGTTTTTTGGGGTTCTTTTGTGATTAACGGTGAGATGAACAACTCTTTAGAGGCTGCCTGGCTTCCTTTTCCTAATAAAAAGATCATATGGACAGTATATATGTCAGTGGCCTTGTGGGTGTGTGTATGGACATTTCCAGCCCTCCTGCTTCTCACTGGGTCTGGACAGGAGAGCTGTGACTGGCACAGGACTGAGTGAGAGTGTGTGCCACATCTGCCTGGCTTTGGCCACGGCACACGATGTGGCCATGCCCTGGGTCAGGCTCCAGTCAGTGTGCAGATTCTCCAATTTCCTGTATTTCAATTACCAAGTCACTTTGTGCCTTAATTCATCCCCACCTAAAACAGAGATGAGTCCACCATCACACAGGGTTATGCATAAGTAGCGAGAAAACAAATTGACTTAAATACTGCAGGATGGGAGGCACACACACAGAGCAGTAATATAAGTGTTTCCACACTGAATTCAGTTTTACTCAGGATTATATTTCGTAAGTGCCTTGCAAGATGCACTGGTGAAACACATAAGCACTGCTTGCAGTCTGTGGTTCCTCCTTTTTTTCTCTCCCCAAGGATAAATTCTGTAGTTTATATTATTTCCTGTGGGAGTACTTGCCATGCAAATGTATAACTGTGCTACATACACAGTGCTTTGATTTGATACAAGTCTGAGCAGCATAATGGCACATCAGAGGATTTTATACACCATTTTGATAGTGATTTCTTAACACAGAAGGAAGAAATTTTAAAATTTCTAATAGAAAGGTGAGGCAGAAAGCAATTTGTGCTGAACCCAGGACAAATAGGAAATAAACTGGCATTTTTCAATTTCTTCTTTTTTTAAGGCTGCTGATGGTTGTTGTATTACTTGTGTGACTCACTGGAGTTTCCTATGCACCAGCAGAAACTAGAATTGAAAATCAATTTTTAAAATCAAAATTAAGTACTGTAATTAGGTTTTTCTCTCTTCCAAGACTTAACAAATAAAAGAGGAAAAAGAAGCTGCCTAGATTTAAAACATAGTCTGTTATGCCATTATGCTGTAAAGTGCTAGAATTCATTTCTGTGTGCAGGGATATGCTGAGTCTCAGTGTCTAGCATAGCACTTATATTATTTCCTTTTCCTGTCCTTCCACAGTTAAAGCTCTATTTCAAGCAATTTTGTTGCACACCTCCTCATTCTCTCTTCTCTTGACCTGTTGCACCACAGGTAGCAGGTTGAGTGCCATCTACCCCATCAAATAATAGAAGAGGAGAATAGTAGCAGTGATAATTGCATGGCAGAGTGCAGGCACAAAATATTTGGGGCCTTGCACTTAAAGGAGGTCCAGAGAAAAAAATCCTTGGATTTTATTTTTTTACTGCTTTGGAGTCTGGCGACATTGTGTATGAAATTCTTCATGCTCTCTGCTAGGAGACAGCCCTGCTGTGCATCAAGAAAGGTGACAGAGGAGATGTCTGCATGCAGTATCTTCTGTTTTAAGGGAAAATTAGACCTGGGGCAAACTTGTAATGTCACATCTGGGTTTCTGAAAGCATAATTTCTAAAGAGAAATGATTTGGCACAAGAAATATTAAGGGAGTAGAAAAATTTAAATTGGAAGAGAAGAGTATGAACTTCTGTCATCCTTAATATGCAGCACTTCATTTTCACTTCTTTTTTTTTCTTTTTTTTTTCCCCCCCATTTTTATCTCATCTCTTCCTTCATCTTCTGCTTCTTTTTTTTCCCCCTGTTCCCTTCTGTGCAACATTTCTTTGTCAGGATAAGTGACTGTTCCCAGAGTCATTGCGCTATATTCTTGCCATTGACTTAGATGTTCCAAGGAAGCATTTAGCTTTTAAGCAACTCAGATTTCATCTTTAAAACTCAGGACCAAGAGGTAGAATTTTAAAATTTTTATTTTAGAAAAAATAATGTTATGAAACATCATAACTGGTAGAAAATACCATGACTAGAAATTTACATATTCTGCAGCGGTGGGACTGCACCTTGAATCCTGTGTTCAATTCTGGGCCCCTCATTGCAAGAAGGACATTGAGGGGCTGGAGTGTGTCCAGAGATGGGCAACAGAGCTGGGGAAGGGTCTGGAGAACAAGTCTGATGAGGAGCAGCTGAGGGAGCTGTGAGTGTTTAGCCTGGAGAAAAGGAGGCTCAAGGGGGACCTTATTCCTCTCTATAAATACCTGAGGCTGCAGTGAGGTGAGGGTAGGTCTCTTCTCCCAGGTAACAAGCAATAGGACAAGAGAAAATGGCCTCAAGTTTCATTAGGGGAGATTTAGTTGAATACTAGGAAAAAAAATCCTCACAGAAGGCCTTGTCAAGCATCAGAACAGGCTGTCCAGGGAAGTGGTTGAGTCACTGTTCCTGAGGCATTTACAATATGTGTAGATGTGGCACTTACGGACATGGCTGAACTCAATATTCTTTCCAACCTCAGCAGTTCTGTAATTCTATTCTATGATAATCCTTCACCTGAACTGCATCTGTAACAGAGACTGTGTTCTGCCCTGGCCAAAAGAGAAGTCGTAATGTGCTTTGGTGGTGCTGACTCTTACTTTTGTAAGAGTGCCCATGGGTTTCCTATAAAAATACTGGTTTTCGCATTAGTAGGAAGAACATTAGTCCTTTTGCCATTGTTTAGAGGGAAGAATGAAAAATCATGTCCTTAAAAAACCTTGGGTTTTCCATCTACTTAAAGAATAGTGAGGCCTGAGTGCCTACAATTTATATCTTCTGGACTGAATAGCAGACATTTAAATTCCTGTCTTTCCTAGTATTCTGGTCATTAAAGAGTATGTCTTGGCATCATGTAGCTGTGTAAGATAATTAGTTGTGCTGGGGATGGGAAATGGTTGCTTGTACAGTCAGCCAAATCAATATCTGTTGTTGCCTTGTGCTAATAAAAATAAAGCTAGCTACCTTAGATTCTCAGCTGCAGCTCTGTTCCTGTGCCCACAGCTGTGAATGTTAACAAATAAACCTTGAAGTAAAGTGATTGTTTTATATCTTAACTATTTCATTTTTAACTTGTTCCATCTCCTGCCCATTTCACTGGAAACTGTTCTGCAAACCCTGAATACTAATCTTTCTATCTGTCTTCCCATTTTTACAAGGAAGGCATTATTTATGACTGAAGTGTATTTGTATTTTAAATGGCCCTGTCATCACATTTTATGAATACTGCGTGTATATACTCAGATAGAGGTTGGAGAGAACCAGAATCTACAGCTAACATCTATCTTCACCACAGGTGTGTGAGGGGGAGGTTGACACCCCACGTGTGTGCTGTGAGAAGTTATCCCTTAACAAGGGAAAATTAATGCTCTGTCTAAAACGAAGCCAGACTTCTTCCCGAGTGCTGCTTAAGTAAAGCAGCACTGTTAAAATTGAAAAAGGAGGCAAAGTGTCAGGAATACTGGTGATACTCAGTGCATACAAACAGTTAGCAAGGTGTTTGAAACAACCATCTGTTTCAGTACCGATCACCAATTGCCATTGCTTGTGATGTTGGGGAGACATGTCATAAAAATAATACAATTCAACAGCGTAACAGCTCTATGCTTATACCCATGTGCCCACCTGTGGTAAGACCAATTCTTCTCATAGAGGCAGAAGAATGACATTTAATGCATAGTTTGAATGTGGTTTGGTTGACCAAAAACCACCCACTCATTTGCAGCAAGAAGCTTCTTTCAAAATCTGCTCTTAACTGATTATCTCCTGTCTGTGATAACATTGCTGCTCAATGGCATGCATCTCTCTGCCCTTGTAATGTAGCACTTCAGTGAGCAAGCTAAAGTACGTATTACTCCTGTGAGGAGATAGCAGCTGGGAGTTCCAATTCTTCTAAAGCAGTGCAGCTTGTAGCACTTCTGTAAAATGCAGCCTTCGTTATGGTTACAGTAAAATATTCATAATCATAAACTCCCTCGGTAGCAGTAGAGCCCTAATAAACCTGCTATTGGCAATGTGTGGCAGACTGCAGCCTGATGGAGCTGTAAGGAAATGGCTTGCAGTCTGGCCAGTGCTGTACTTGAGGGTTTGGATAGATCTGCAAATGCATGCAAACAGTTAAACTGTATTTCTGATTAGAATCAGGATTAGGTATTTGGCAAGATTTATTCTTCCTGATCTAACATTTTCAGTAGGTGGAGAAAATTACCTCCCTATTGCTTTGTCATTATTTCTTAAATGAACAATGTATTCTATTTTTTTTTCCTTTAAGTGGGATGAATTGTGGCTTTTTATTGCTCCTTATTTCTCCTGAATAAATAGTTCAGTAAAGCTGCGAATGTTGATGATAAAAGTCATTAAAAGGAGGTTTTATTGTTTAATGAGTATTTCCTTCGATTTTCTCAGCTTCTGAATATACATAAGACTATATAAATAGTTGTTTGGGAGAATGTACCCTTTTTTGGTTGTAGTGCAATAATTCCAAATTATGCTTATTCTCTTCATAAAAGCATGGGAGCAGAGTGGGAGAAGTGTTCTACTGTTTATGCATATACTACGTAAATTTTTTTTTTCCTGTTCCTTTAACATTTATAGTGTTGGTTAAGCTGTGTAATGATGTTGCTTCTCCTTTTCTGCCCTTTTTTTTTTTTTTTCTATCCATGTTTCCTTACAATGGTAGCCCAGCTAGAAACAAGGTCTCTGATTTCTTCCTAAATTTTTTCAGGCCATCTTTCTTCCTTATCTTGTCTACCCTTCCCTCTATTTTAGGACAATGTCATCCCACAAATAAGGAGAATGGTGAGAGGCTACTACATGGCACAATAAAGGTTTTCTCACCTTGGACAGTCTATCTGACTAGCAGCCTAGAGTTCAGAAAGCTGGTGTGGTGTTATGGAAAGACAGCTCTTCTTTAGATGAGGCATGATTTAACTCTGTTTTGTGGTCTTAAAACTTTCTGGCTGCAAGGTTTAATGAAATATTTGAATTGGAAGTAGTAACTATTCTCTTCCCAGAAATACCACCAGTTACCAAATATTTTGTCAGAAGGTTTTAGATGTCAACCAAAAATCAACCATACACCTTGGAGTTAGCTTGAAAAAAAGCCCTCACTATCTACCAATTTCAATTTAGTTAACCAATTTACCATTTTAAAAATGTGTTGAAGAATTCTTTGAAGTCACTATAATCTTAACAGAACTGAGCAGTATGTGCCTTCAGGTTCAAAGGTTGGGCAATGCCACCCAGCTACAGTAACTTGGATGTTCTATCTAAGTTATAAGCTGGAGTGGAAATTTTTCCCTTTTGATTTCAGATACTCTGGAGAAAACAGTTTCAGCCATTCTCTGAAAATCCTGGGGCAGAAAATGTGTTTCCTTGGCCCCAAGAGCCCTATAGTAAATTGCTCTGCCTCTGTTTCCTTTGCCATGCATCGATTAATTTTGGGTTGCTCTTTACCACGGAACAGCAGAGCAGATATTATTCCTGCATGTGTGCATCCCAAATCCAGTGCTGCACACAGGACAGCAGTGGTTCTCCTGCATGTTGCTATCTCCACACTCGCAGGTGGGAGGGCATTGGGCAGGACTTGACTTGTAAGTGCTATCAAATACAACACATAGCTGCAAACCCTGTAATTTACAGCCTTGATACTGCATCTGACTGGTAGGAACATTTGGTTTGTCATATGTCCGGAGACAAAAGAGTATGTTTCTGGTGTTGTTTAGCCATTACAACTGAAGAGAGGTGCAGGGGTTAAAGCTGAAGTGTGTGACAAAAGGAAAATAATTCCTTGCTGTTTCGCTGCAAAAATAGGTGTTTAAAGGCACTTCCCAACTCCTAATGCAGAATAGCTTGCAATTAAAGGAAGAGGGAAAAGCATGCTTAGGTAGGGCAGAAGTTTGGAATTTTGAAAAAAATCTATCAGGTTTCTGTTTCATGAAGGCATTATCAAAGAAAAACAGAAGCCCTTGATTGAGTCTTAAATCCTTCAGCAGAGCATGTGTGACATCAGCAAGTGAACTGAGCAGCTCTGATGCCTGTCTGTTGCGAACTGAAACTAGGTAGCAAAAATATTTCTGAATAAAGCCCAGACCACAAGAACAAAGTAAAATCAATTTCCTTTCATATCTTAATTGCCCTGAGACACACGAAACACCTGTTCTTTCCCCTTCACAGTTAATACACATTTCTATTTTTGGCACTTTTGTACCCCTTTGCTCTCCTGCAGTGCTGTGTATCTCATTTTTGAACTGCTGCTGCTTCTGTTGCATGCTGGCAAATCGAAGAGAACCAAGGAGTTAAATTTCAGAACAGGAGAAGAGGAGGTGAGCTGTCTGCTACAGTAGTTTACTGCAGCTTCCTTTCATACTGACACATATGTAGTTTGTGGTGACAGTGCTAAAGAACTGCAGACAGGCACTTAGCAGACTGGATGTGAGCTGGATGCAAAGATGCCTCACCCTGGACTTCCTGCTGGCAGTATGTAAATACACCTGCAGACTGGCCACACTGGGTGGTTTGTTTTTTGTTTTTTTTTTTCAGAAGGCAGCATGAGAGGACTTGAAAAAGCAACAGCATAGTTAAGACCTTAACCAGCATTAGATCTGTATCTCAGTTGTGGGGGAAGTTGGTGGTTTTTGTGTGTGTGTGTGCGCTGCATATTCAGACTGAAATCTTCATCACTACAATGTTTGCCTCTATCTGGTATGCCAAGAAGCTGGGACGCAGGTTTGTGCATAACGCCAGGAAAGCAAAAGCAGAGAAGGTACGTTCCTAGTGGGAATATAAAGCCTTATGTCTCATGCAAGCTGCCTGCTGGCATCCTGTTGTGTGTCTGCTTAGCTTTTTAAAATACCATGAAAAACGACCTATTGCTATTCCTGATTTCATGAGAGAATCCTTCAATGTTTTGTATATTATTAAATGCCGGGGAGAAGATCCTTTCAAAAGTCTTTATGTCCTCTTTAGATTGTTTTTCTCCCCAAGATAAACAGCTGTACATTTGGTATGTCTGTGTTAAGGGAGCACTCCAGTGAACTTGTTGCTGTGCTGCATTATTTTTCCTAGTACCATATTAGGCTCTTAAATGACCGCTGATTGTTTGCTGCTTGTATATTTTTTTTTTCCTAGTGTGGTACTAATGAGGATGGAATACCATGTTAAGCATTTATAATGTTTGGGAATTTTGTTTCATGGTACTTGTTGAAATTGTGCTGCAGAATGGATCTCTTTTATTTAAAAAAGATATAGGTATGTAAAAATTATCAGTACTATCTTTCAGTATTTTTCTCTCACAAAATTGAACTGTATTTAACCGGCTGTTTTCTGGAAGCCCTTGTAGGTAAGAGTCTTCTGCCCTCTTTCTCCCTGAGCAAAACTTAAATAGTTTCAGAATTTGCAGTAATGATAATTAGGGGACATCAAGACAATTGTCTTTTCTTCTAAGCATAGAAAACAGTTAGTGGACCTGCAATCCAATTTTTTCTATATTAACAGACAAACCATTTTCAAAATGGGACTAATTCCTCTTTTATAAACTCAGATTTAGATTGGGGGAAAAGACTTCAATGTAATGTTGTAAAGTTGCTCCATTAGTTTGGTAAGGATGGCTTCCTCTTTTCCTTGTTGTCTTTGATGTAGTTAAAGACTTTCTATATGGGCTGCTTTATTTGTCTTTAATATGTCCTATGCTAGGTAACACAGCCACCAATCCACTAAGCAGCTATCGTTGCCTGAATTGCTGTGTAACTGGAAAAGCCCTTCACCTAGAGAAAATTATTATCAAAAATATCTTATATTTATGGTTGAAGGGAGGATGGGGAGACATTTGCTTTTTCTGCAAAATATTCCCAATGGTTAAAAAGGTGCTGTGTGGAAATTTTGAAATTTAAATATGCAAGTCATTGGGAAGTTACTTAAATAGTAGTGATTTATATATTTCACATCATATACATAAGGGGGAGATGGAAATGCAGAGAGCCATACATGGGACTGTTAAACTTTCTCTGTCATCAATCACATTTCCATAAAGGGAGCATCATATAAACTCTCCTACTGTTTGCATATTGCTATGGGAGGAAAAAAAAGTTGCAGCCTGGATCTTCCTTAGTCCTGAGGGGCTCCCTCCAGAGGAATATTTGCTCTCAGGCTTCCTCCAAGATGACAGAGGCAGGATGAGTGGACACATTCTACTCCTGACACAGTGCTTTAAAAACAGATTTAGTGTGCATTGCTTGAAGCATATAATGGTCATAGATTATTTCAATAACCTTGAAAAATTTCATAAAGCAGTGCCAGAGTATTCACTGAGAAAATATTTTCTTCTCTGCAGAGTCTTGTAACACCAACTAAAAGAATGCTTTAAAATTTTGTGTCTTTTTCTCTTTATTTTAAGTACTTTTAACATTTCTGTATAGATTAATTATATTGCTACGTGTTCATCCCTATAGGACTTTCCAAATCACCGAGACAACTTAGGTCCATACTATTTAAGCTTTCAAGGTATACCTAACTGTTCTTAGGGAAAAGCTTTTTTCATATTACTTGAGCATGCTATTAGCATATTTGCATGGGAATTTTATTTTTGCCAGAAGACAGAAAGTATGCAATAAACACCTTGTAAAATGTTTACTTGTTGACTTATATAAAAAGTAAAATTTCTTTCTTGGACATTTATTCCACAGTCAGGGCTCATTTATAATTTTTTTTTTCCTCCAAATCAAACTCTAGCAAATGCAGAAAATCCCATTCCTAGCAGGATGCTATTTCAATAAGTGCTATTAATGATTGGAAGCTGATCAACACTGACATCTTCAGTACAATACCTTGGTACCAGGAGAACACAGATAGAATACAGATCTGTCAAAAAGTAAATTCAAAATAACATTTAACTGCATGCCTTGTTTTGTTTTTTTACCTTTTTTTAATAATGGTTGAATAATCAAATTATTAAGCAGTTTCTCCTTTTTTTTTTTCCTGGAAGAATAATTAGCCTTTTTTTTCACGTGCATGATTTGAATGATACATTGCTTTCTTAATGCACTTTTGGAGGTGGTAACATACAGCAATATTTTCTAATACCATATGTGTGCAAAAATACTTACTTGCAGTAAAGATCTAGATAGTAGGAATCAGAAGACTAGGGCTCCATAACAGATTTTTCTATTTTGCTTTACTTCTTTGGATGAGTACAAGTCAAGAATTTTTTAAGGGCTACTTGTAAGAAACAGAAGTTTTGTAAGAGCCTATTTCTTTTCTTAGGATGCAGAAGAAAACCAATGGGGTGTTTACAACAAGGATTGTTCTGAGTGCACAACCTGGCAGTGTAGCTCCTTAAAACGTCAAAAATTTGGGCCTGCATTGTGCAGAGAGAGGACATGAGCTTGGATCTCCCCAACGTCTGTTTGGGGAAGCAGTTTCCAAGGGGTGAAGCATGATGTGTCAGGGGGTGCACACAAAGGCAAGGGGAAGGAAGGTGTCCCTGCCCAGGTTAGGGGGTTTGGAACTGGGTGATCTTTAAGGTCCCTTAAAACCCAAACCATGCCATGGCTCTGTGGTGACTAGGGCAGTCCTTAGTGGGGAGAGCTAAGGCAGCATTGATGTGACAGCTTGGTTCTCCTGTGTGTGCACTCTGCAACTGCGTGAGGGTGTCTGGTTGTGGCCATGTGGGTGAGCTTGGCCCACAGTGTCTCCAGAGCTCTCCATCTTCTCCAAAGCTGGAGCTCCTGTCCCCATCCCTCCCATCTCACCACACCTTCCCGCCCATCTCCCCAGACCGGAATATGGCAATCCCTGGGCTCCAGGGGAGCTGGCATGTGAATCGCCTCTAGAAGGCTGGGACCTGCATGTTGTTGGTACTCTGTGAGCTGCAGCATTGCAGCCAAAGACTGAGGGCTCTCAGGAGCTGGAGAACTGACCTTGACCCTTGAGGGAAAGGAAGGGGTTAAGGTAACAGCAAGCAGCAGAGTTGGGAGACCAAAGGGAAGAGGTGGGTTTGTTCTTACTGAGAGAGAGGAGTCTGTGGTAGTTCCTATCTCCCCAGCCAGTGGTTGCTGTTGAGTGCAGCACTACTGCTCCTGCCCTGCCTTTTCAGTTCTTGCTTCCCCTCCAGCCCGGTATTTCCTTGGACTTTGTGCCCTGTGGAAGTTGGACCCTGTGGAAAGGCTCTATCTCATTAACACCCACATACAACTTAAGAGCTTCAGTGTCCAAGGCCAGGCTGGATGGGGCTCTGAGCAACCTGGGATAGTTGGAAGGTGTCCCTACCCATAGCAGGGGGATTGGAATGAGATCACCTTTAAGATCCTTTCCAACTCAAGCCACTCTAGGATTCTATGACTTCCTGGTAATTATTAGGCTTCTAAAAACCAGACATGAATTCTCACTGTTAAGATTTCATCCGGAGAGTAAAGAAGACATCTAGAAATAACAGGATGAATGGGAGCCATAGGTGTGTTAAATGATTCTTCCAGTTGACTGGTGTGCACCAGTATTTTTGTTTGAGTCATATTTTTGTGGTATATTTTAAAACCTTATTTTAATTCAGAATGGAACCAAAGTATTTTGAAAAGCCTTCAGATTTGGAAAGTTAAACTCTTTTTCTTCATTTTTTCTTTGTTCTAACCAATCCTGGCTAAAACTTCTTGTAAGTAAAATGGGATAATGCCTATTAATTGATCTTTATGTTCTCATTTTGCCATTTTGCCAAATCTTAAGCATGTTTCCTTATTGTTTTTATTAGACTAGATCATAAACTCTTTCCAGTGTAAATTGCACTTTTTATTTACAAATTCTATCTCTGGTTATCTTGGCTTGATTGCTAGTGTTACTCTTCCCTTCAAGTACTGAGACATTTATTATACAGGGAATGCTGCCACTAATATTGCCTGAAAACAGCTCAACTCCTTTCAAGTCATCACTGGTCTTACCTTTTTTATTAAAATTATTAAACTGCTTTGAGTTTGTCACATGAAAGGTTTATTGTTATGAGAGTAAATGTGATCACTTGAACCTTGAAACTAAAATAACTTAAGGCAAAGATTGATGTCTTGAATTTTTCTCATTAAACCACAATCAAGCAGAAATCAAGAGATGGTAACTGCATGTGGTTATGCTATAGAAATAAGTAGTCTAAATGATTGGAAGCGGTACAGAAAAGTAACTGACCAATTAATCATGTTGATCTGAGAGAATGAGCTGAAGTGTGAAAAAAGCTTCTGATAATGCTACATTGTATTGATAGAGTTTGGGTTTCCAGGGTCAGTATCAAAAGTGGGAAAAGACTTGGCAAAGTTACCACGTAATTTAATTTAAAAAGGGGAAGTTCAGGACTGGTTTTCATGCTAGTTCAGATGTGGAACATATTGCAACCATGAGACCCAAATTTTAAACAATGTAGAATTAGCCATGTGGGTAAAGATTTAAACCTAAAGATAACATTCACTTTAAAATGAGCATTCTCCTTGTAGATTATTTTAAGGAGCAAAACAACTTTAAGGGCCCATGTGAAGTGTTTAAATGAGTTGACTTTCACTATTCTGTAACATAAGAACATTGTTAGAATTCTTTTTCTAGTTTCTAGAAATCAAATTACTCCTATAGCGTTATCAGTTTTAAGAACTGTGTCTTTCATTTGAAAATATTTAAGTTTTACACCATAGTGTTTACTTCATCCTTCCAGTTGAACTCATTTATTAGTTTAATAATTCAAGATGGAAGTAACCTAACTTTAAAAAATAGGTATTTATGTAATGGTAAAATAGAATGCAGTTTTTGAAATATCAATTGTAAATAAAAATAAAGATGACCCAAAAGTCACATTCAGAGCTGAGCAGTTTAATTTTAAATAAGTAGTTTTGAAAGTGCAGATTAGATAAGAAGAACATAGATCAACAGTTTTTCTTCCTGTGTGCTTGGCTTTATTTGTCTTCGGTAAATCAAATACCCTTGACTGTCAGCCTACAATTAAACATTTGCAAAAGACCCAAAAATATGCTTTAAGAAGTTAAAACTGGGATGTGTAACAGGAAAAAAGTCTATAAATGCAGGCATATTTTATAATTTTTTTCAAAAGTGTTCTGGCAATAACAACAATCAAGCCTTCTTATCAAGATGGCACTTGAATTTAGATTGTTCTCATATCTGTATTTTAGCATAACCAATTGCAGGGTGGGCAGATCTAGGATATGTATTCTTGTTTCATTTTTGCTTTGTTTACAAATAGCTACCCGGCAATTCAATTTGAAAGAGATAAGAAATTCACTTGAAAAAGTAGTTATTCACAACATAAAATATAAACTGTCATTAAGAAATCATAAAACATAATAGCAGATAAACCTATTTTTTCTTACATAATTTTTACATATATATATAATTCCAAAGAAGATAAATTCTCTCTTTCCTTCAGTGCATATCTTAGATTTCTTAAGAAGTGCTCTCTTTCAAACCAGAGCTTACCAAATCATTTACAGTCCACTGGGGTAGTGATGAAGTGATAAAACTTGCAGGTCTTAGTTATTGCCTTGGCTAAAGGTGAAATGACTGCTTCTCTAAGGGACATCTCATGTAGCTGCCACATGCTGTAAGGGTTATAGGTGCTTTTATTTGTGTTTGGGCAATCAAGGGCCCTCCTTGTCCAGGTTCAATGGGAGGACAAAAGTGTGTCACTTATTTGGAGAATTACCTGTTTGAACAGATTGCTGGAGTTATCTCAGCCCCCTGGAGGAATCTTTTCAAATAGACTTTCTAAGTGCTCTATTTTACAGTTTTATGGAGAAATCTTATCTTTTCACAAGTAACTGTGTGAAGAAAACTATGCAAGTGTTCCTGTATCCAGAGCTCGCTGTGTCTTTTGCTTTAGCACAGCTCAGTTGGAATTCTAAGACATTTTCTCATATTGTCATTTAATCCAGAAACATATAGCTACTCAAGTTGGATTTTTTTTTCTTTTTTTTCTTTGCATTTTGTTATAATCCCATATGCACTAAGATTAATATATAACAGGAGGGATAAGCTGCCTAAGTAGGAATTTATTTTAACTCACTGCTACCTCACAATCACTACAGTAGTAATAATAAAAATATTCAATTCACGGTGAAAAAATGCAAGAATGATGTTTTAACATAAGATACTGATAACAGTAAACTACTGAAGTTAATCCCTTGGAATTCTTAATTTCAAATTAATATTTTTTTTAATCTGTTTTATTTTTTTCATTTGTGAGGGGTTTTATTCTTGCACCTAGCCAGGCTCAGCCCCTATCTGTGGCAATTAATGAGCAATAAAGGGCACTCTTGGTTAAATTAGTTGGGCTTTTTACATTTATTTCTTAAATTAAAGAAATACCCATTAACCAATTATGGGTGAGGTATTTGTAAAGAACAGAATATCTTCTCTCCTCTCCATTCCAATCTAAGAGGGCTCTAACCTTAGCTGGTTGCCATACATTGGTGATGCCTCTCCCTTTCCCCTATTCATTATTCTGACATGCACTGCTCTGTGCTTTTACCTGCCAGGTAACACCCATAGGTGTCTATAGCATGGCACTGAAAACAATTTTGTTCTCTTGCCATTTTAGCCAGTATTGTGATCATCTTAGAAACAGGTTAAGTAACTTTTCCAGTTATTTTACATCTTGTTTCCTTCAAGACAAAACCAAGATGGACAGGAACATTCAGAAAACGACAGCCACACTGACAGTTGCATTAATTGCTGCTATGAGTGCTCAGCTGGGACTCAAATAGAATCAGATTGGGCCTGCCTCTAATGAATAAGTGGGCTTATTATCATTGGTTATAAGCTAACCTGTTTTTTCAAAGAAAAGGTTTTCTCATTTTCTATTTTCTGCTTTCATTCAATAAATAATTTATCATTTCCCCCTCTTTATTTTTTGTATAACTACTGCATTTATATTTTTGTCTGCATTGTATATCAAGTTCTGTTAAATCCCACTGTGTAGCATTGTGAATATATTTAACTCATTATTTTATTGGAATAGTTTTATTTCTTTGCATTTATATACAGTATTCAAGTATATTATGGAAATGGCTTCTGTGATGTGCAAGCATGATTATTTTTGTCATTACTTGCCTCTCTGCAATTGTCCTGCATATGCAATTCAAACCAGCACATAATAAATAGTTGTTTGATTTGCATTCTGAACTGCATTTGGCATCACTTGCTGTGTTTGCAAATAGAGATCAGTTTGAAACATTGACAAGAAACAATCTGTCCTTTGGCTTTAGAGTCTCTGGAGGAAACTGAGATGAAAATTCTCATACTGTTCCTAAGGTAGCTTATCAAATTATTCTTTATGTGTTTTTAATATCTTATATGGGCCATTAGATCTGGTACATATGTAACTTGCTCTCACTGAAAGGCAGCCTGCCAAAGTCATGTGTGTGTACAAAGCCTTAGTAAAATTTAGAATTATTTTCATGTCATGCAATTCTCAAGACAGTTTATTTTAAATGAGGCACATTTTTTTTACAGTGAAAAAAACCTCCCTGGCAAACACTACTTAAAATGTTGGTGTGTATCAGGGAAAGCTTGGTTATACCTCTCATATGTGTTAGCAGCTTCGGATGAGCAATTGAAAAGAATGAAGGGACTAGCTAGTACATGCAGCCTGGGAGATTTTCTGGCCAGGAAGGAGGCCCCAGTATCATGTGAAGAACTCACAACATTTTCTGAAGCTCTCTTTTTCACAGCAGCTTACAGGTAAACAGCAGAACAGAGTTTCTTCACATTTCCACCACTCCCACCATCCACTCTCCCTGCTTTACTAGTCTGCTCACAAATAATGTTGTTCAGACACAGAAAGGATGTGCAGGTACACAGCTAGCAGCACTCTTAGCTCTTCTGAGCTGACCCAGATGATACCAGCACTATACTGAGTGCCTCATTATGTTCTGTATTAACTACTGCAAGGCTATCACATGACTTTTGTGAAGATCAACATTGCAATAACTTTGTCATTGTTAAACTGGGATTGGATTTGAAGAGCAGACTTTGTATGAAAACTTTATTTCAATCCTAGACTTAGATTTTTGCCATTTACTTCAGTCTGTCTTCCATTAAGTGCTTCCATGTTTAGTGCAGCGATGTTTAAACGGAACATGGATTGATTAATACCAGTGATATCACTCATCTTACTTCTAAAAGTTTTATCTTCCAAGTTACTTTGGGAAGCAAGGTGCACATCATTAGAATTCTGCAGTGTAATGAGAGGCAGGCTACCAAGTGTATACTTCTTTATTCTGTTTAGAGGCTTGAAGAGCTATAGCATGCAGTTTTGTCAATCTATGAAATATACTTTAGCCTTGAGACATAAGGAAAATGTAGAAAAATATGTTTTACTCCTACTCTAAATATAATATTCTTTTCCTGTTAGCTGATGAATTATGTACACATAGCTGTGGTTTTCTTAGCTAACAACTTTTTTTAAGATTTTAGGTGAATTATTTTTGACGAGACTGTCATGTACTCTTATAAGACAGCAAAAGGTCGGGATATCCTATATTGTTAACAAAATATCATTAAGAAATATCAATTTACTGTTTTGAAAGAGATTCTCAAGATTAGGTGAAAGCAATCCTGTTGCTACCCTTTGTTTTCCAGACTAATAGCCTGATAATTTCTTCGTTTGGTGTAATATCTTTCTCCATGGACCTCTCTCCTGAAATGGGATATAATGATATTGTTCTTAACTTTCTCCAGCCTATCTCACTTTGTTTCTCCATTCTTTTCATCCATCACTGTACAGAAGGGTAAAAGCCATCCCTTACCTTCCTCTTCTGAAAGCTGTTATATGAGTTAGAGAGACAATAGGAAGAAATAGTTTTAAAAAGGAAGGAAAAAACCCCAGAACTCATTCTCCATGTTGCTACACATCTAGCAAATTCTGAAACAATCAACTACATTTATTGAATATCTGCTTTGAAAGCTCACCTTAATTAGACATGATGCACATCAATGTTTGTTGTTCAGGTTCAACACTGGGAAGGATATATTCATCTTGAGATGGCTTTGCAAAAGCTCTGTGTGCAATTTTCTAAACTGGAAATATAAACAAGTTGTTGGGTTTTTTTAATATGAGTATGGATGTATAAATGCAAATGAATTTAAAATATTGTACCCGGGATGTTTTGAAAATTGAATATGAAACAAAGAATTGCTAGATATTCACAAGGAAGTTAAAATGCCATTATTCTAATTAAGAGATGTCAGCAAGGAAAGTGTTGGAGCAAGACTATTACATTGCAAATGTAGTGCCTCAAAGTGCATTGTATTTTCAATTAATTTAATATGCCATTTAAAAATTATTTCTGTTGAAACTACAGGAGGGAGCAGACCTATCAGTAAAAAGCAGACTGGCTAGCCAAATACATGATTCTTCACTTAACTGGTAAAGGAAAACCCTCTACAAAGGAGCAAATTTCCTACCACTTGTTTTAGATTTTTACCTCTACTGCCCACAATAAAGTTAAGACTATTGCTGTTTAAAAGATTGTTTCATTTCAGTAGAACACCTTCAGCTTTGCTACCATTTGTAATTAAATATTTAGTTTTGTAGTAAATTAAGCATGTCATGATCTGTGCAAAGTGGTTCTCCGTTTACTGCTGCATAAATGTTTTACAAGGTGCTGTATTGTTTCTAGTAAATTAATAATGAAGATTTAGATTTTTACTGATTAATAATCTAATTCACTATTTAGGAGGAATCTAATTTAGGACTGGAAACAAAATTGAGGTAAACATCTTTGGCAGTGATCCCAATTCCCTGACAAAATCACCCAGTGATAAAAAACCAAATCAGGGTAAAAGAAAAATAGAGATTGGAACTTCCAAAATAAGTAGCATTTTTCTGTGAAATCTGAAAATGTTCCCTGAACTGCTGTGTACTTGGACTTGACTTTTCTCAATTCGTCAGTTCAAATTCTATACAGCAAATTTCCAGGAATTTGTAAGACAAAGAAATAAGAGTTTGGCATAAGCTAAGAACTACCCAAACTACTCAGATTAAAATAAATTTATGGTGGCACTGTGGAAGAACTAGCACTCTCTGGAATATTGCTTCTATTTCTGATAACCACGAAACAACAATCAATAGACACGTTAGGAAGTGTTGAAAGGCTGAATGATCCAGGTAAGGCATTGTGAGGTGGGGATGGGACAAATTCTTCACAGCAAAATTAGGGTCGTGAATAGCTGTGCTGTCACAATTAGATGTTGTGAAAATATGGGAATGAACAGGGTAGTGAAAACTGCACATTCTAAAAGCTGGTTGAAGTGGCTGAGGCTGGTCAAATGTAATGTCAAAGTAAAGTATGGTGGGTAGAGCAAGGAAAATTAACTATCAGAAGTAGCTAATAGGGGGAGATGCATCACATCTCACTCTTCCTTCTACAAGCTGAGGGAGTAAAAGTTGGGATTGTGCAGTTTTACAGGATCTGGGAGCCTCCTTGCGTGCTGACACTCTTTGGGGTGAGCAGCTCTGGTTTTGCTGTATGCAGCCAAATCTTCAACACTTAAAACTTGACTTGAGATCCTGTAATGAGAGTCAACACTTCACAGATTCAACTGGTTGCAACCTGATGTTGAGATGAAGTTCAGTAAGGGTACAGATTTAACTTCTTGTACCTAGCATTTTCAATTTATATATTCCCATTACCTTTTCTGTCAGTAGTCCACTTCTGTCAGCTTTCTTTTTCTCTCTTTAGGAAGTAGAAGTTTAGCACAAGAACAGAAACACTTAGGTTTAATTCTAGGAGTAAATAGAAAATGCTTCAGTTTTTGTTTTGGAGAATTCCCCTGGGTTCATCCAATAGTTCTTTTGGCCATTCTTCTATTATAGAGTAATTTAAAGTAAAAATTTGGGTTTTTCTCAAATTTTCTGGTTAGAATGACTTGAGAAGAAACACCATGGTTTATAAAGGATCAGTACCTGCCCTGCTGTGTTTCTTTGTACAAACAGGTCATATTTGTTGAGTGGAAAGAAGATTATTTTAATTGACATAATTAAATTTTCTTGTGATTATCTTAGGCTTGGAAATGCATTTTGCTCTTTCCCAATTACAGCTTTTTCTCTGATAGAGCTATACATGCTGTGTGTAATAATGAAGGTAGTTTTGGAAGGACTTAATGTATATAATTGGAAAGTAAGATGAGGAAGTCTTCTATCAGCAGGAGGGTAGGAGAGCTGGGCTGTATAATTGAAGTACAGTGTAATGGGATTACCTACGAATTTTAAACATTGCTTTCATTAAGGAAAATAATAAGCATATTTATTAAATATAGTCTCTGCTTGGGACAATATTTGTTATTATGAAAAAGCTTTTGTAATTAAGCTTGGGTCTAAAAATGTATTGAACACACTTCATCAGTTTCTAGAAAATGCTTTTATGCATAAAATTTTACTGAAATAGAAAGAGCTTTCACAGCAGAGGCAGTTAGCCAGATATTAGTATAGCTCACATTCTAGCAGTGACTGTAAATTTTTCTATGTGCTTTCAATTTAGCCAAGGTCAAATCAAAGAAAAGTAATAGTTAAATATGCTTAAACATTTATCCTTTTATGAAAGCTTTTAATGAGTCTACTGTTTTTCATGGTTACATTTAGAGGAAATAAAGGCTAGATTTTTTTTTAATAGTATTTTCTTGCTGAAGCTACAGATATGTGATGCTTCAGGAATTAAGGGATGGGTGACTATGACCCAAATTTTGCATGCCACCACATACAATTCTCCAAGGAGTCTTTCTTGTCCTTAAATATGCATCTGTGACGATCTCCATAATAGTAGAAATTATTTTCATACCCTTTTGAGCATTTTAAGTGTGGCTGCTATGGGGATGTTTGGGATATACTATGGTGGTCCCTCTGGATGTTCTTTTCTTTCTTTTCATTATCATTTTCAAGGACTTCTCTTCAGAAAAAACCTTAAAGCTAACCAAAGCCTGTACTGAAAGGAACTGCCTTCAACAAATGTTGTAAACTCTTCCAGGTTACTTTGAGGAGTTCTGTTATGATGATATTTGATGCCTACCAAATATTATTCATTGGGAAATAATAATAAGGTATTTCTTTTTCTGAAGGACATATATGCAATAGGATTTGCCTATTTTGTGAGTATGAATTTTAGATTTAAAATTTCTTCTATCATACTGTACATATATAAAAATGCTGCTTCTGTTAATTTACAGAAAGAGAGTTGGCAAGGGTTTTTTAATGTAAAGATAGATGGATAATGAAACACTAAAACAGAGAGATAAAGGAAAAAAGGTATTTCTGGAAGTTTTGAGATATAATTCTTTTTTCCTTTGAAAAGTGAATGTATGCAGAAAAGGACAAAATCCCACAGGAATTGCAGAATAGCAATATGGAAGAGGTCAGAAGGGATGCCTAGAGATCATCTAGTCCAACCTTGTGCTCAAAGGAGGTTGTTCAGGACTGTGTCCAGTCAGGTTTTTAACATCTCCAAGGATGGTGACTTGACAACCTGTCTGGGCAAGCCTTTCTAGTGTTTGAACACTCTCGGAGTAAAAAAGCTTTCTTATGTTTAAGGTGAATTTCCTTATCTCAGTTTGTGCCCATTGCCTCTTGTTCTGTCAGGAAAAACAACAGAGAAAAGCCTTTGGTTTCCTTCCTCCACTGAGGATGCCCCCCTTGCTCCAGAGCTTCCCATTGTTCTCAGTGCCTCAGGATGTCTGAAAGCCAGCCTGAACAGTAAATAGTGAGGTGAAAAAGGCACTGCTACCTCAGCCATTGCCATATCCTCTATCACCAGGTCCCCTGCCCCATTCAGAAGTGGCCCTGGATTTTCTCTTCTTGCTGCTGAACTGCCCATAGAAACNAGGTCAGAAGGGATGCCTAGAGATCATCTAGTCCAACCTTGTGCTCAAAGGAGGTTGTTCAGGACTGTGTCCAGTCAGGTTTTTAACATCTCCAAGGATGGTGACTTGACAACCTGTCTGGGCAAGCCTTTCTAGTGTTTGAACACTCTCGGAGTAAAAAAGCTTTCTTATGTTTAAGGTGAATTTCCTTATCTCAGTTTGTGCCCATTGCCTCTTGTTCTGTCAGGAAAAACAACAGAGAAAAGCCTTTGGTTTCCTTCCTCCACTGAGGATGCCCCCCTNATTCTTCTATTATAGAGTAATTTAAAGTAAAAATTTGGGTTTTTCTCAAATTTTCTGGTTAGAATGACTTGAGAAGAAACACCATGGTTTATAAAGGATCAGTACCTGCCCTGCTGTGTTTCTTTGTACAAACAGGTCATATTTGTTGAGTGGAAAGAAGATTATTTTAATTGACATAATTAAATTTTCTTGTGATTATCTTAGGCTTGGAAATGCATTTTGCTCTTTCCCAATTACAGCTTTTTCTCTGATAGAGCTATACATGCTGTGTGTAATAATGAAGGTAGTTTTGGAAGGACTTAATGTATATAATTGGAAAGTAAGATGAGGAAGTCTTCTATCAGCAGGAGGGTAGGAGAGCTGGGCTGTATAATTGAAGTACAGTGTAATGGGATTACCTACGAATTTTAAACATTGCTTTCATTAAGGAAAATAATAAGCATATTTATTAAATATAGTCTCTGCTTGGGACAATATTTGTTATTATGAAAAAGCTTTTGTAATTAAGCTTGGGTCTAAAAATGTATTGAACACACTTCATCAGTTTCTAGAAAATGCTTTTATGCATAAAATTTTACTGAAATAGAAAGAGCTTTCACAGCAGAGGCAGTTAGCCAGATATTAGTATAGCTCACATTCTAGCAGTGACTGTAAATTTTTCTATGTGCTTTCAATTTAGCCAAGGTCAAATCAAAGAAAAGTAATAGTTAAATATGCTTAAACATTTATCCTTTTATGAAAGCTTTTAATGAGTCTACTGTTTTTCATGGTTACATTTAGAGGAAATAAAGGCTAGATTTTTTTTTAATAGTATTTTCTTGCTGAAGCTACAGATATGTGATGCTTCAGGAATTAAGGGATGGGTGACTATGACCCAAATTTTGCATGCCACCACATACAATTCTCCAAGGAGTCTTTCTTGTCCTTAAATATGCATCTGTGACGATCTCCATAATAGTAGAAATTATTTTCATACCCTTTTGAGCATTTTAAGTGTGGCTGCTATGGGGATGTTTGGGATATACTATGGTGGTCCCTCTGGATGTTCTTTTCTTTCTTTTCATTATCATTTTCAAGGACTTCTCTTCAGAAAAAACCTTAAAGCTAACCAAAGCCTGTACTGAAAGGAACTGCCTTCAACAAATGTTGTAAACTCTTCCAGGTTACTTTGAGGAGTTCTGTTATGATGATATTTGATGCCTACCAAATATTATTCATTGGGAAATAATAATAAGGTATTTCTTTTTCTGAAGGACATATATGCAATAGGATTTGCCTATTTTGTGAGTATGAATTTTAGATTTAAAATTTCTTCTATCATACTGTACATATATAAAAATGCTGCTTCTGTTAATTTACAGAAAGAGAGTTGGCAAGGGTTTTTTAATGTAAAGATAGATGGATAATGAAACACTAAAACAGAGAGATAAAGGAAAAAAGGTATTTCTGGAAGTTTTGAGATATAATTCTTTTTTCCTTTGAAAAGTGAATGTATGCAGAAAAGGACAAAATCCCACAGGAATTGCAGAATAGCAATATGGAAGAGGTCAGAAGGGATGCCTAGAGATCATCTAGTCCAACCTTGTGCTCAAAGGAGGTTGTTCAGGACTGTGTCCAGTCAGGTTTTTAACATCTCCAAGGATGGTGACTTGACAACCTGTCTGGGCAAGCCTTTCTAGTGTTTGAACACTCTCGGAGTAAAAAAGCTTTCTTATGTTTAAGGTGAATTTCCTTATCTCAGTTTGTGCCCATTGCCTCTTGTTCTGTCAGGAAAAACAACAGAGAAAAGCCTTTGGTTTCCTTCCTCCACTGAGGATGCCCCCCTTGCTCCAGAGCTTCCCATTGTTCTCAGTGCCTCAGGATGTCTGAAAGCCAGCCTGAACAGTAAATAGTGAGGTGAAAAAGGCACTGCTACCTCAGCCATTGCCATGTCCTCTATCACCAGGTCCCCTGCCCCATTCAGAAGTGGCCCTGGATTTTCTCTTCTTGCTGCTGAACTGCCCATAGAAACCTTTCTTGTTGCCTTTCATGTCCCGTGTCAGATTAAGCTCCCCATGGACTTTGCCTTTCCTAACCACATCTCTGCATACTTAGTGTCTCCATATTGCACCCCCCACCCAGGTCCTTTATCCCCACTTTTACCTCTTGCAGGCTTTTTTATAACTGAGTTTTGTTGGGAGCTCCTTTTTCATCCAAGGAGCCCCCCTGCTATCTCACTTAACCTCTGCTTGTTGGGATAGCTCATTCTTGAGCTTGGGAGACATGACCTCTGAAAAACAACCAGGTCTCCTGGACCCTTGCTGTATACAGGGCTTTATTCCATGGTATTCTTCCAAGCAGATCCCAAGGAAAAAAAATAGTCATAGACTTGGCTTATGTGTGGTGCTCATTTTCAGGTCCAGTCTCCAGAATCTTTTGCCACATTGAGAACTGACAGAATGATGCCAACTCATCTATATCTGAACAAGTTGTTCTTGAGGGAATGTATAAAAATGGAAAATTTAATCTTGCATACTAGGTATAAGTGTCAATCTTTAATCACAGCTCTACCTGGTGTCATCTCAGATGAAGAATTTTTTTTTTTCTTCTTTTCATTACTGTTAAGAATGATTATATTTCATTCAAGGAAAAATATTCTGGAAGCGGGAGGTGAAGAATTCAAGAAGAAAACCTCACGTCATTGTGCAATGTTCTCTTATATTCTGATAAGAGAAGTTAAAGGACATCAAGGAAGGGAAATATAAGATCTGGAGTATGTGGTTTAGCAGTAACTCAGTTTTAACTGTTCTATCTGGCTTTTCCTCAGGATTGTCTCTTTGCCAAGACCTCTCACAAAGAGCCTTGCCTTCATATTTGTAACTTAAAAGCAATTTGCAAAATTTGGCAACAGTACAATCCCTTCCCTTTTCCCAGGTGGAGGGCTGTTTAATATTTTCCATCCCAGCTTTCAGCAAGTTCTCCATTATCTTGTGCTTGCTAGTGACATTCCCATGCATCTTTTAAAAGTTTCTTTTACTCCCCTGACACATTCCTTCCTTTCCTTTCATTATCCTCACGTAAATTTCCTTTTTTTTTTTTTTTTGACACAGATTCTGATACTGACAAGCGAGTGAAGGAGCTTTTTTCTCTGTTAAAGAGTTAATGAGGAAAAATGCTTTTTTGATTAAGGCAAAATTAATGAATTTCCAATTTTTTTAAATGCAGGTTAAAAGCAAGACAATGCAGTATTGTTGAAAAGAAAATATATAGTTGATTCTAGGTTACAACAGAATTAATGAGGGCAATAGTTCCCCAGTTATTTATCTCTTCTGCTTTAGTCATTATATTGAAGCCCAGTAACTTTTTATGAAATTCTGTGTCTTAGAATACAGACCATGAAGATGCCTGGCTGAAGTTTGTTCACCCAGTTCATCCCTCCTTCCTTCCTCCTTTTCCTGCTAATGAAACTCTTCATTCTGACCATTCATTGGCCCTAATTAAAAAACTGCACCACCACCAGCAACAACCCCCCCCCAAAAAAACCAAAAACCAAAACCCACCGCCACAGATTTCATAGTATTTTTCAACCAATTATCAAATTAACCAAATATAATTTCTGAGGTCAGATTATGACTTTGCCAGGAATGTTTGAGACCACTTATTACAGCTGATGTAGTTGTCTCCAACTGGAAGATACTATTTCACGTCAAAGGCTGAATTGGATGGCTTCTGGCTTTGCAGTGAGGGCAACAGTTTCCAGCAGGCTGCTGAGTCTGAGGAGTTCAAATTGGTCATATGAAAGAAGATGAGACATTTCCAGTAATTAGGGTGAGAAAATTCATTCACTGACAAATTTTTTTTTTTCTTCTAAAAATCTCGCACGTCACAGATGATGAAGAACTGGAATTGAATAAGACACTGACAAGATAGGAAAGATGAGAAAGCAGAATCAAACTCCCCTGATTGATTGCTTCTTTGGATGTGGAGTTTGGTTTTAAACTTTTCCTTCCACAATATGAGAATGCATTATGTTCAGGAATACATTATGTATGGCTGCCAGTTGGCCAGATATTTCCCCCTGCTTTGGAAACATCTTTATACACTGCAAAGTGGGCTGCATGGTGAAGTGCTCTGTATACAGATAACATTTCTGGCTTCTCTGAAAGCTGAATTTAAAGGGATAAAGTGAAAGACAGAACTTAGGAACAGGAAAACTGGGTTTAGCTTTGGAGTCATGCCAGCTAAATGCAATTAAATAGATTAGGAACTAAGAAAAAGACATGAGAAGCTCACTATAGATGTCAGCTCAAAGAACAGGAAAGGGCAGAATGTAACCAAGGGAGATTATAGCGAAAAGAGAGAAAGAGCAAGAACATTGGAGCATGAACAAACCACAGGAGTGACAAAGACAGGCAGTCACTAAGGGAAACTGGAAACCTCTAAGGTAGGACAGAAAATGTTTTTGAGAATAAAGATTCTGTGCGAATGGCCTTATGTTCATAATATAGGAGCTTGTTAGTAGCCTGAGCAAAAGTCAGATCAGCAAAATGGAAGTTTTGAAATTCCCAGTCTGGGAAGAGCCATGTTGGATGTGTCAGAGAGAAAAGTGAGATGCTGAGAACACACAGCAGGATGCTGGATTTTGGAGCTGGCACATGCAATTTTAAAGAAATGACCTGTCCATTCTTGTCTTAAATTACTTTCTTAATTATATTTTTTTAGGTTATTACATCAGTTATACCTTTTTAATTAGTCATTCATATTCTTTCTCCAGATATTTAAAATATGACAAGAAAAACCTTGGAAGAAAAGCTCATATTCCTAAGGAAAAAGATGCACTTTAGTAAAATTATAAGTAATAATAAGTAACTTTCATGAGTTATGGATAACAAAATTACATGATTAAATAGTACTTCATCAAATATGACACAATCAGAAACCCCAGTGAGTGAAAAATAATCTTCAATAGTTACATAACCTTGTGATTGTTCCCCTTTCCCACTGATTTTCTGAGCAGATTTAAGAACTTTGGAATACTTTTCTTATCATTTAATGGAACAAATGTATTAGAGAGGCTCAATGATCTTGTTATGAATGCAGAATATGAGCCTTTAGCTAAGCCTATGCCAAAAGATGCACCCAGTTTGCTGAAATGCTGGTGGGTCACTCTTCACTTAGGCTGGGCTATTAAAGGACCAAGAAGACCGTTGCTAATATATTCTCATGCCTACTTCTTGCAATAGATTCTGGCCTTCCTTGAGCACAAGAGGTTTCTAGATTGGGGAAAGATCTTTGTTGGTCAGTTATTTTACAGCTAATTTGTCACTAGAGATTGTAATTTTTAAAAAGCAGCTCTGCTTTGGACCTGACCATTTAACAGATTAGTCAAGTGCTCGGTAAGCAAAGTTACAGTAATTGTAAATTGCCATGTGTTTCAACTAATTCCGTGTTCTGATCTGCAAGTATCTTCAACAAACCATGCTTCCATTAAAATATATCCCGGTAATTGTTTTGATTATGTTTTATTGATTTTTCTCTAATATTTCACAAGCCATTTGTTCAGGCTACTGCTGTGTTGTTGGAAGCATCATCAAGGGTATAATACTGTAGTTACTGTGAGAAT
>VZTR01000493.1:306436-317374 GCA_013400775.1 Chaetops frenatus | reverse complement strand
GCCAAACCATTCTATGAATCTATGTTTATTGCAGTTGATTGCTTGAGAAAGATCCCAGTAAACCAGGTCAAGTAATTCCAACCACACTTGGATGAGAGGAGAGATAGCATAGTTAACAAATGATGTGATGTTTCCCAGGGGAATATAGAATGACATTGTTTTGTGTGACACTTTATTTTTTTTTTCCATTTGTGTTTAGACAGTACTGAATGACTGCTTTCTGCAATTCGGAGTTGGAAGGAAGAAATGCATGGCTGGAAGACAAAGATTTATAAGCCAAAAGCTGCAGGGAACAGTGGTGCTGTAAGTAAATGTCTAGCCCAGTGACACCCCAGTGAGGGTCAGACCTTTGAGGTGAAATGGCCATCAGAAGGGAGTGAGTTGTTCTACGGGATATGTAGGACAGAGAGAGATTACCAGCAGGAAAGGAATTAAATCTATTTGTGCCTCCAGGACACTTTGTTATAAATTTGATCCATTTATGCTTCTAAAAGGTTGTTTAAAACCCTAATTAGCAACAGGAAACCTGAAGGACTTGAACTGCAATCCATTGTTTTGTTTAATGTGGAATGCGGTGAATCTTGCCCAAAGCACCAGAGACAGGAATGGGAAAGCTTCTTGTTCTGTGTATAACAAAGTGCAGTGTGCATTGCCTTTAACCTTAGCTTTTCCCCTAAGTCTTTAACTTAAAGAACTAATTTGAACAAGGCAGAATTCATTAATTTTACCTAACTATAGCCTAGGAGGAAGTTGGGCAAAATTACTAATAACTGTCTCTAAATGTGGAGTTGCTATTTGTACAAAAACTGTCTGAGCAGAACTACTCTTAAAACTGCATCCTGCGTGACTTACATTTCTTAACTCAAGAGGGCAAAATGCAGTGAGTGAATAGCACAAGTTAACATAAGCTTTCATCTTAAACACAGATAATAGTGCTACATGGATATAAAAATTAACTGTGACTAATCAGCAGACATCAGAGGATTTCCATATACTGATTTTTCACAAAGGCTAACTTAACAAGGGAGGTAGGAGGGAGCAAAGTACAAGTTGTTGACACAGAATATATAAAATCTTATTACTGCTCTACTGAACTGAACAGCTATTGAATCTCTTCGAAATTCTTTTTGTTTGATGAACAGACACCTAATCATTTTGAGAGAAACCAAGAAATAGACAGGTGGATCTGCTTTATTAGAAATGGATTTGAAGTTTTAAATGCTGTCATAGGTTACATTTATTTTAACCTTTGCAAATCTTGTGCATGTTATTTACATTATTTATATATTTCTTTTGTCCCTTACAATAGCTTGGTGTAGCTGTGATCTCAGACATGGCAGAACTGCAATGTGAGAACAGGATACAGAAGTATCATTTTTTCCTTGGCAAAGTCCACACTTTAAATTTCATTGTCCAACCTTCTTAGGAATTCAAAATGAAAATGGCTGGTTGAGATGCATGTTATGCACATGCTTTCTAAAAGGACAAGATTTTTTAAAATTATATTTAAACAGGAAGGGGTAATGTTTTTAAGCATTAACTAAAGATATTGGACTATATACTAAACAGACTTCAAGTAAGGGATTCATCCTTTTACGTCACGTAATATCTCTGGTGAAGATCTAAATGCTGGCACTAATATGGTTATTATATCTGTTTTATAAGTGCTCTTTCTGTAATTTTTGTTTAATACAAATGCTGACATTAGAGGTAACAGGAAGACAAGACTACTTTGGATTTTCGTAGAATTTTGGTATAGAGTTATTTCTGCTGAAAGGATTGTCTTAGCTTGAATTAATTTTATTTTTTCTTCATCTTCTCTCTTCAGCTTCCTACTGGTTTCTGATACACTGGCAGTCACAGGATCATGCTCCTATCAGAGAAAACATGTTTGTTTTCTCAAAGCTGTCTGTTTTTCCAATGAACCTCTGATCCACCAGCATATGCTTGCAACAGGATGTTAATATTTTCAGCTGTCCAAAGTAAAGTGTTGCTGTAATTGCACAGAATCAGCTTTTTCACCTCTAGATTGCCATTCCTCTTTGAAGTTTATGTAGCCTTTAAAGCTACATAAACGATACACTTATATTGATAATCAGAATGGTCTTGGAATTAATGGAAAACTGATAAACACCAAGTTTTTTTCAATTTGGGAATAGGTCAAAACATACTGAACATTCAGAAATGCTGTAAATAACATATCAAGGTGTGCCAGAGGGGGGAAAAAAAAAAAAAATCAGGACTCAATAAGGTGTCTTGATTTTTCAAAATTAGGAATAGTTCTNNTTTTCAAAATTAGGAATAGTTCTGGGCATTTTTTTTTCACAACAATCCTACTACTGCCACCCCACTCCTCATATTTAGCTCCAACCACTCACCTTGTCAAAAATAAGACACGGACAATCAAATAGTGCATAATATTCCTTGAACAAAAAGCATTCTCTGTGCATTTGTTCTGATGAACTAGGTAGAGGAAACATTTTTTTCCTGATGTTTATCAGTATTTTGTGACTTTTTTTCTGACAAATCCTTACTCAGGGAAATATGAAAGGTTAAATGCATAAATATATTTATTTTATTTTATTTTATTCTTCAGTTTTGAAAGTTTGACTATGTGTTACACATGATATTTTCATATTTTAATCAGTGAAAACTTGCTAGTTCCATACATCCTTGTGTACAGAGTGTGTCCAGAAATAAAAGTAGAGAAATTAATTTGTATAATCCAAATTCTGAGACACTGAAGAGTTAGTAATGTTTTTTGTAAACTTTCAGGCTTTGTAAATTTCTTCAATACAGAAATAATCACAGCTAGGTCTTTGTAAATGGGCAGGATTTATAACAGTGTCCCTTATTAATGTGGGCAGGCATCAGTTCCAATTTTAAGACTGATGATTTTGACACACTTCTTTTGAAAATTCCACAAGCAATTTCACTTGCCTTGATTTCTGATGTGCACATGAGTGTCTTATACCTCTCTTCAGACTTCAGAGTCTCTAATTCTGAGGCATTGGGGACCCATGTACAACTTACAAATTCAGGATTATTCAATGCTATACAGATACTGCATTTCTGGAATTCACTGTCTTGTCTGTGGCTTTAAATGGTGTCTGTCATGTCCTGCTTACAGGACAAAATGAAAGACATCATTAACTTGGAACATACTTGGCTGTGTTGCAAAATATGCTTAACAAACTGAAAGACTAGAACAGTGGTAACTTTCCAATATTTCCTGTATGAAGTGACATTTATAAAGGTGATTTTTTTCCAGGAGAAAAGAATTGCAAAGAGTATTTTTTAAGTGCTGTCAAAAAACTTTGACACATGTCATCTGAGGTAGGAAACCTTTGATGTCTAAACCCGAACCAAATTTCAAAAAAGTAATTTTCAGTAATAGACAAGAAATATTAAAGGCATCTTTGAAAAGGAGAGCCTTAAACACAGAAAGGACTAAGTGAACAAATAGTAATTAAA
The DNA here is from genome assembly GCA_013400775.1 of Chaetops frenatus. Lineage (NCBI taxonomy): Eukaryota > Metazoa > Chordata > Aves > Passeriformes > Picathartidae > Chaetops > Chaetops frenatus. The sequence continues at coordinate 313,900 of VZTR01000493.1, read as the reverse complement.
CTGTTGGGTTATTTTTATGTAAGAAATGAGTTTTCACTTGAACGACATATTTTTGCAACAATCACCAAACCCTGTTTCTAGATGTAAATGTATAATTGACAGCATCCATTGATACTGTAAGCCTTTTGCACTTCATGTATCATTTGAATGTGAAGAATTAGGTAGAAAGCTAAGAGAGAGCTAGGGGGAGAGCAAGGGGAGAATGGTAGGGGTGGGGGGGGAGAGGGGACAAGTTATACTGGAAGATTATGATAAGTATGAAATTTAAGAAGAGGGATTGGTGCTGTTTAAAGCAGATAACCAAGAAGCCTGCAACACCTGAATGCATTGGCATTTCACAGACAAGAGTGAAGAAGGGGAACAGCCCCATAGACATAAAGGTCTGAGAATGAGTGGGAGGAAAGATATTTTCTCCTGGTCCTGTGTGGGACAGAAAGCGAGCAAATGGCTGAGTTGGTGTTGGGCAGCCAGCCAAGGTCAACACTCCACGTGTGAAGTTAAGGACTGAACAATCATTCAAGCCTGAGCCCTGCACGGATTCCTCATGGTGTGAAGGAGGTGCAGGGCAGGTAAGCTCACCTGGACAAAGCATGCTGTAGTGCTTGGATTCACAGGCACAGCAGGAGCAGTGACAATGAAGCTGGCAGCCAGCCTGGTTCTTCTACAAACAAAATATTTCGGTGGCATTTTGCAACTCTGGTGCAACACCACACTCAGCTTTATCGCCATTCCCTTGCTAAGTAGAGGGAAAAAATAAATAGACAAGAGGTAAAATTTACATCCTTTTTGTAGTTGATGAGGCATAGTTTGGTCCAGTGCAAATTGCCCAAGGGCCCACAATATCTACTACAGTATACTATACAATCCAAGTATAAAATCCAGATGCACTGGGAGGCTTAGATAATATTATTTCATGCATAATTTCCTATTTCCTGCTGTTTCATTTTCCCACTTTCCTGAGACTAGCTATTAAGTTTATTATGAATTATTGGTTTAATATTTGCTGTGTACTTAATAGAAAAGTAAAAAAAAATCTGTTACTTTCAATTTATTTTTTTTTTATATTTGCTATAGCTGTGATACGATTTTGTGGGAATTCTTTTTTATCATGATATTGCTGTACTTGCAGTTATTTCTTTTTTTTCCCCCTCAATTTTTATTTGTAAACAACTGTTTTGCTCAGAACCAGAATAATATTCTTATTGTCATAAAATCTCATTTTCAAATTTTTGCTGAAAACTGTGAAAGGAAATTCAGTTTTCTCTGTGGTTCTGCAGAAGGAATCATTCTCTTTCTGACTTTAGACAGGATGCTGTATATCATATTACTTAAGAAATAAAGGCAGCATAGAAGGGTTACTTGAACATATATAATTTGATATGCACTGTAAAATGCTGTTAAAAATAAAAACCTTAGAGTAGTTTAGCCAGATTCTTCTCAGAAAAGTTTTCTTCCCACAAGTATTGAAATCCTAACTTCTAAAAAGGTAGAAATGAGCAATCCTTATTACTTTTCTTGCCTAATGTTAAGGCGTTTCAGAATGGTACCTGAATTCAAGCATGTGATTAAGGAACTATTAGCACGATGAAAGTCTCTGAAGTGTGTAGCTGAAAGAGTCTCTTCTCTTTGCAGTGACTGTATTGTTTCTTCCCTTCAAAACGACTTCTAATGGTTCTCTTGTTTGTGCATTTAGAAACATTGATACTGCTCCCTGATTTTTGAAAAACTTCTTGGGTAAAAGCAGAGCATCTCCAAAATGAAGGAGCGGAGGTATGTAGTGAGACAAAGCATTGCATCTTTAGAAAAGTATTTTTTCAGACTTCAGTAGTTAAATGGGACTGGCTTTTTCTAAGACACCTTTTTCTTTTTGACTCCATTGATGTCCTAACTTCACTATTATCTTATTGGTACTATTCTCATTTTTTAAGTCAAGTAATTAATAGAATTATTATTAACATAGTAAAAAAATAATTTCTGTTTTGACACGGTTTTAAAGCTTTTTCTTTATACCTAATCAAGATAATTTTAATTGAGAAGAGACTGTGGCATCCTTGAAAGACTGTTGCAGGTGTTCATCTTGTCTTCTGTTACTTCAGCCTGTTACACTGCCTCCTTCCTCTTATGCTTTTGAGTTGGGATCCCCCCATGTTGCTCCCAGATGATTCATTCTCACTATTCAACACTTGACATACTCTGCCTGTGGCTTTCCTGGCTCTATCACCGTGGGTTCTGTCACAATATCAAAGCCCCATTAAAAAAGCTTCTGGTTCTTTGGTCTTTTGTCTTTCATTGCACTCAGCTGTAAATTGTGGGTCTCCTTTAAATCCCCAAGATAGATGACATTCATGGAGCTGCACCCCTTATCAGCTCCACTACCCTTGTTTTTATTTTATCTCAATATTTCATCTCCTATGTGAGGTTTTTTTGAGGAGGGACCACGGTACTAGTTTGAAATGTACTGTAGCCTGTAGTTCTGGCACTGGTGCAAATGAATGGTGAAACATTTGTGCTCTTTAGAAGGCTATTTTAAAGCATTAGGATCCATTGAAGTCTAGAATAAGGCAGGGCTGATTATGTTCAAGTGTCTTAACTATGCAGAAATGTAAGTAGTGAAAAGTTAGGCAGCTTGCATGGCATAAACAAATTGCATTGTTGACAACACAGAAACTAAATGTGAAAGGTTATACTGACCTTGTTCAGAAACTAAATTACAGGTGGGACATTTCTGTTAATGCAGAGTCGTAAGCTACAATTACTTTTTCTTTGTAATAAAGAATAAGGTTAATACAGATTGGCAACAATAAATGGTATAACAAGTAATAAAATTTTCTGATGCAATTCTAGTGAAGTGATTTGAGACCAATGGAATCATACCTAGTATAGTCATGCATATGCTTAAGTAATGCTTTGCAGTCAATATGTGAAATTGATAAAATAATTAATAAAAAATTAAAATTAAAAGAGACTTCCCTGAGTCACATTTCTGGATATCATGCAATCCTCCTTCTGCCATCCATAATTCAACTTCACTCTTTTGTTTAGTTTGGACAAGGAATGAATGAATGCTAGGCCCCTTTTGTAAAGAAAGCTTACACAGACAACGGCAAGAAATGAAAATAATATTTCATATTTTGAATAGGTTTTTCAGGAGACTAGAAATGTATTTATTGCTTAATCTGATTATTTTATCAAAGGAAAATTACACTTCTTAAATTATTTAGGTATTATTTTATATTATATTTTTATTCTATTATATTATGTGTTCTATGTGTATCTATAATCTTCATGGTGTATGTTTTTATTTAGGTTTAGTATTTTGTTATAACTGATTGGGAACCTGACATTATATGTTGTCTTTTTGTTTATATCAATAAAGATTAATGTAAATACTAATGTAGTTGAAGATCAGAATTTAATTCAATATTATTGTTATATATTAAATTAAAATTTTCAAAATTTTCATAAATATAATAGAATTACATTTATGTCTGGCTGTTCTAATAAGGAAGGACTTTGAGGGAGACCTAAATACTTTTCTATTCAGTCCCTCTCTTTCCACAATCACCCAGGGTTTTTTTTCTGTTTCCACAATCTTTTGTATATTTTGGTAATAAAATCAGTACCAACGCTATTCACATGAGCTATGGCACACAGGCTGAAACATTCACTGAACTATGTAACTGTCTAAATACCAACTTTTATCTGAAGTAGATAAAGCAAATAAAAGTTTGGGGTTTTTTTCCAGCAGTAAGTGAGGTTTTTCTTTTTCTTCTAAAAGTTAGTCTCACACCAGGATAAAATTGATGTATGCAATGCAAATATTTTGAAAACAACAAATGCTAGTTTACAAGGGTTTCTGGATTTGAAATTTTAATGAGCTTCAAAAGTTCTTAAATTACATTTCTATCATTTAAAGAATTGCTTTTCATTACTGTAGCATCCTCCACAACAGAATCTGCAGATCTTTTTCAAGGGCTTAAATGTTACTCAAGCAATGCAAAGGGAAGATTTGATGTCTGCTTATTTTTGCATACCTTGTATAAATATATTCGTGCCTCAAAGGTCAAAAAAACCCTAAAAAACCCTAAAAAACCCTAACTGAGAGGCCAGAGTGACAGTATAGATAGTGCCAACAGTAATTTTATGGTTACATCTTCATCTCTTACATACTGTTCATGAGGTTCCTGAGATATAAATACTGATATTTTTCCAGAGTACCCTATAAAAATTGAGAGCCATGAAATGAACTTCCTACAGAGAACATAAACCCCTTCCATAGATTGGCAGTGTGTAAACTTTATAAACTCCAAAAATCTGCCTTTATTCCAAGTTATATTGATGTTTCATCTGTAAATTGTAATATATATTGCCATGAATTAGCTTTGCAGTTTTCAGTATGTCAGCTTTCTCAGAGAAATCAGTGATATCTTTCTATAGTCATAGATCTTACTGTTTACTTATAGGAAAGAATGCATGTAGACTTTATAAGATTTCTATTTTTAGTCTAATCACATATAACCCATAAATACATAGAAGATAGGAGAACAAGAGCTTCTTCAGGATTTGTAATCCATCATATTTACTGATAAACTACTAAAGCATTTTCAACACATCTGGTCTTTACATTTTATATGTTAATGTTTGAATCTGTGACAGGAATTGGATTTTTCAAACTGGATTTCAGATGCTTTCATTATATTTAAGTCCAGAATTTGGATGTTCAGAATTGTGCCAAATACAGAAAACCTGTGAGCTTTCTTACACCCATAGTCATATTTATAATTGAAGTTTCTTTTCTCTGCAGCATCTTAATCCATATGATGTCCAGGAGTGTGGCTCCAGTCTCATGCACAAACCCAAGATTTTGGGCAAAATCTATTTGTTCACTTACTCTCCACCCTCCTGTGGTTTTATATGGAAAGGAAGAAACTAATTGCTGTGCAAAAAGACAGAACCTAGGCCCTTCAAAACAGCAAGTTCATCGCTGATGCCTTTATGTGGTGAAGTGTCTGTAGACATTACAGGACATGGAGACCAAGCCTAGAAGAGGGATATCACTCAGGAGCTCTCACTTTCCTGACCATTTCCTACAGCTAAACTAGGTTTCATCTGGCCTCATACCTGCATTGGCACGCTTCTGAATTATTTATTCAAAAAAATAATTCTTAGCTGGGGGGTCCCACTTTGGTCGTAAATACCTTCATGTCAGATGTTCCAGATTGTTGTGACAGTAAGTTTATATTATAGCTTCAGCCCTTTCTCTTTGCAGGACTAAGCTTCTGATGTTAATTACAGAGTTCACTAGAGAACTGAGTAGTCAAAAATTAGCCAAGATTTTCGGGAAGGATGAAATCGGGGGGAAGATTGTGATATCCGTAGCCAGAAACGTAATCTACTTGTAGTGATCTGCTGACAAAGTTCTTATAAAGATTTTTAGATTTTAAAATTTTCCTTGTTCTTTTTATTGGTAGCCTTGCAAAAGGTATTCTGTCAAAGTTCTAAGCATCAGGCCTCAGACACTGAGGTGCAGTGTGTGAGAGAGAGATGAGCCAACAAGTAGCTTAATAAAATATCCTTTTTAATAATATGGGGTTAACTTATTTTCTTTTTCTTAATCTGCCTATTGGAGAAGACTATTGGAATAAATCTGGTGTCCCTTCAGATGCTGGGAACCTCCTGTTCATGCATTATCAGAGAGACTAAGGATTGATATCCAAGGCAGGCTGCAGAGATCCTGTCCAAGGAGAGAGGTTCCTCCTTTCTGATCCTTTGAACTGTGTATATAATTTCCTTACAAGCAAACATCTCTATTCATAAAGGATGTTTTCACAAAGGCTTCTTACAGCACTGCTTAGTTAAAGGTGAGGTCATACAGGTGGTGTAATTGCAGCACTGAGGGGGAGCTGCCTGCATTCTCTTCTGTCATGCTGAGCTGGCTGAGCTTGTCCAGCAACTGAGGTATTTGAGCAACACCAGACATCCTGAAGCCACACTGGACAGGTAGCCCAGCACAGGTCTCAGGTCAGCTGCGATGTGGATCACTGACTCCTTGAGGCACAGCAGCCCCCCAGTCAGAATCACTTCCCTGCAGCCCTTAATCTGCATCGACTCTTCTGTTCCCAAGCATATGAAAAGTTACAGGCTATATTGGGAAGCTGTTCAGCTATCAGAGTTTCCTGACAGGCTGGGATGTTCCCTCTGCCCTACCACCCACTGCTGCAGCACAGGCTGGCATTGGGCATGCCAGCAGGTTCCCCTGCAGTGGCTACTCATGCTGCATACAGCCTGCTCCAGCCCAGAGTATGAGTGGAGGAGACATGGACTCTTCAAGGTCAGCAGCTCCTCAGTACAGTGTCTTCTGCAAGGCTCCCAATGCAAGGAGAAAGGAAAATACCAAAATCTATCAAACAATCTTTCTTTTGTTTTTAATTTTTATGAAGATAATTAGTAATCTAGCAAGAACCTTCAAGGATCTGTAAGTTTCCTAGGTGGACAAATCATTGGCAATACATACAAAAAATGTGTTGGTTCATGTTTTTATAAGGCAGCTAAATTATGATCATAAAATAGCAACACTCAATCCATGTCACCATTCACTGTTCAATAATCTAAAATATTTTAATATTTAGATTTACATATTTTCAAGTTACCTTTTATTTTCTTCCCCAAATCCATGAAATTATTCAATTGGGAGTTAGGTGAAACCTTTATTAATCTTTCTATTTCTATTGCATTCCTTGTATAGCACATCAGAGATATTAGAAGTGTCAAATTCCAAGGACAATTTTACGATGCTTAATAGTTTTTCCGGTGGTTAACCACAGCACCCTTTCATTAACAAACAAGCAATCATAATTTTCAAATTTTTTTCTTCAGTCATTAAGGAGGTAAATGAAATAAATAGCTTGTTAATACTGGATTGTAGGAGCTTCTTGAGACCTAGTGTGCTGAAAAGTACAGATTAATGCTCTTACTGCTGCCTTTGTATGTAGCTCACAAACTATATACTCTAATCTGATTTGCAAAGCAGTGCAGATTCCTGTAAAATAAGCCAAACAGATAAGAAACAAGCAATAAAAATAAAAATGCATTTGCAAAAAGGCTTTGTATACCCTGTAAAAAGGCAAGAGAATCTGCATTACCCCATAGGTTCCAGCTTTTAAGAGAGATGACTCCATGCACAGCACATTAGCCAGAATCATTGAAAAGGCAAGAATGATTTATCTGGGGAATGTATTTGACAATAAAATCCTAGAGTTGTAATTACAATTGGCAGGTTCAAGGCTGCTATTGGTGGCAACAGCTTTACTAGGGGAAAAAAGATACATAATTTTTGTAATGTCCTATTGTACAGAAGGCTGTGTTAATATTGGACATGCTATGCTTCACTGGAGATGGAAAGGAACTGCATAAAATTGCTGTTGTAATTTGCTTAAATAATAAAATTCTTGGGTGTTTTTTTTT
>VZTR01000493.1:273211-288252 GCA_013400775.1 Chaetops frenatus | reverse complement strand
AAAGAAGGAAATAAGGATAGATACAGCCATTGATGTAAAAAATAAAATTAAAAAAAGAAAAAAGAAGTAGAGCTCATCTTCTGATTTTACAAGACAGATATTTCTGAAAATGCTACCCAGTATTTGATGAACTAAAGTTTTTTTTACAATTTACACAATTGATGTTGAACATACTATTGTTTCCCTACACTCACCTACAAGGTTTATTTATGCTCTAAGGCCTTAAATCAATGTTGGACCTTTCTAAAGTGCAACTTTGCACTTCTTGCATCTTCAAGAATCTATGGAATAAAACAACTGAACATACTAGTTTAGGAAGACCAGTTTTATGAGAAATCTAATACATATATTCTTCAGTATAAATACCTATTTTTGAACAAACTCATCTATCACAGCTAGGTTAATTGTTCCGAGGCTATCATCTGACACGGAGCCGTGAATTTGACACATCTGAAAAGTCACTCTAGGAAGTTTTATTATTATCACTTTTTTTCCCCTTTCTTTTTGATAGTAGTGGTGGATGGTTATGGGGTTCTTTTTGTTTGTTTTTCTGGTTTTTTTACTTTTCTTTTTTCACCAGCAAAGCAGGAAAGTTGTTTTATTCAGAGTATGCTGTTACTGAAATATCTTGCAGCTCCAGACCTGGCTGGCTAGTCATTACAAAAGTAATCAACCAAAAAAAGGATAAATAACCAGATGCAGAGTAGTTAAATAAAATCATTCTGGCAATTTGCCATAAAACCATTATGTTGATTTCATCTTTGATACTTCATTGAGATTAAATAACTCTCAAAGCAAATGAGTCATGAAATATTTTCAAAATCTCTGTAGCTCCAAACATAGTAAAACTCAATATTTTATTTCAAGATTAAGTACTGCTATGTGTTTCCAAAATCCTGAATTATCTTTTTACTGTCTGGTACTTTTTCAAGGGACCTTGTTTTAACGTTTTTTGCAAAAAGACTTTTCCTTCACCTAAAAAGGTGGATACCTTTATAGCAGAGTTATGGTTTGTTTAAGATGTAACTTTTTTGAGAGGGAAAGAGAGACCAAACAAAATAGAAATGTCTACACTTTGTAAAATACAAATGAGAGATTTTCATAACCCTTCTATGTATATTTGTGCATATGTGTATTTATGTGTATTTATCTAAATGTGTTATGGATATCCATGTATATTTGGTAATTTTGTGATACAGTACTGACTCCAAAATTCAAAATTCTCTCAGATTTCTTTGTAATTACTGTGTTATAGAATTATCGCTGTGGAAATGAAGGGGGCAGTGATGAAAATTTTGAAAGTTCTTAGTCCAGTAGGTCTTGCTGGATCAAAATTGTCTGGCAGACACCACTGGGGGTCCAATTGCCCTCTAAACCAGGGTCCTCCAGAGCACATTACTTGGGATTGTGTCCAGACACCTTTTGAATATATCCAGGACAAGAAATACTCACTCCTCAGCCTCTCTAGGTAATCTGTTCCAGTGCTCCCAGTGCTCAGATACCCCAAGATAAAGAAGTTCTTCCTTATGTTCAGGTGAAACTTCCTGTGTTCCAGTTTCTGCCCATTGCCTCCATGCATTTCTTGGCACCGCTAAGAGCCTGCACCCATCCTCTTGACATCCTGCAGGTTTATTTTTTCCACTTGGTCAATTATTTTTGCCTGAGTCTATCCCACCTCAGTGATATCAGCACCCCCAATCAATACATCATCGATGTATTGATACACCTTAGCCATTTCCTTCAGCTCAAGAGCTTGGGTGTGATGGGCTGTAGAGAGTGAGTGCCGATATCCTTGTGGGAGATGAGTAAAGGTGTATTGTACTCCTCCCCCCATGAAACCAGAACATTCCTGATCCACTTCTCTAAAGGGAGCCGTTAAATCCATATCCTGTATGTAGATTGTTGCTAAAACAAGATGTGCTTGTTCCTGAATGGCGGAAGTCAGTTTGGCTGTGTTAGGTGCCGCAGCAGCCAAGGGACCAGCACTCACTTTCGAGCATCGATCTTCCACAGTCAGGTACCACGTCCCCTTCGGCTTACTATCGGGCCACACAGATGGGTTATAGGAGGAGAGGCTGGGAAAGACAATTCTCCTTTCCTTTAATTCTTGAACGCTTTCAGCAATTCCATCCCTGGTCCCTAGTGGGACCAATACATTTAGTACCTTTGCATTCAATACCTTAGACAGTGGTAGTGCAAGAGCAGTTCGTAAAAGCCTTACTGAGAGCACAGGGGAACTGAATTTTCACTCCTTTCCCTTAGAATCCACCTGGGCTTTCTGCTTCAGGAGGCCACATCCCATAATATTCCAAGGGAAAGCACCCAATATCATCATGGTCTCAGTGGGGTCATCACTAGAAGCCAACATTTTATTTGGGCCCTCTGCTCTGGCTTCAAGTACCCAAACATATCAAAATATATCTGTGTTTTTTCAGGGACTATCCCGCTTAGTTTGGCAGTTTCCTCATTCAGGACAGAGGAAGGGGTACTTTGTAGCTACCAAAAAGTTGACAGGGGATCATAAGGAACCAAGGGGAAAAGTTAGCAACATATCCCCATCTTTATTTTCAGTGAGTCTTCAAAGATCTTTCCATTGGCTGTATCCCGGCTCACCTACTGGGGACAGCATTGAGAGTTTCCCAACATCTTAGAACCAGCTACACTAATCTAGCTACACTAATGGGGCTGAAGGGACCACCTATTGGCTGTTGGGTACTGAAGAAGGGTGGTCTCTCTTCTGGGTACTCCTATCCCATTTTTTACATTTTTTCACCAGAATTTGTATATTCTGGAGGAGTTGTTTATCCACCAGTTCCTGAGGGATACCCTTCTCCAATCCCTCCTTTCATAGGTGGTTCCTTGTGGATTCACCTTCTTGGTTCCACTCTCTGAACCAAGAAGCCTTTTCCCTGAGTTTCACCCTTTGGACAGCAGTGTGATTCTTCACTTCATTTGCAAAAAATACCATTTGTCAGCCATAAATTAGTGGCTCCTCTGCTATTTTCCCCCCACCTAAGATAAGGTCCAGCTTGCCACCCTTCTACACAAGAAGGTTGAAGTTGATCTTGCAACTTATTTGCAGAAAATTTCAAAGAGTCAGGCAGTCCTTTAATTAGAGGGGATCATTTTATCCAGGTTAACAAACAACAACATGGAAGAAGGCTGACAGGGTACAAGACGTCTCTCATGTATGAATTGGAGTCAAGCTGCCTTCTGCACACTCTCGATGGGTTTATCCAATGCTGGAATGGAGATAGAGATGGATTCTCCCCTCTTCAAGGGGTCAAGATGATCTGCTTTTTTTGTGTCCCACACTAATGAGTGTAGTGACTTTTTAAAAATATACTAGAATTTGTTTTGCCAGCTAGATTGCAATTGGGATAGAGACACTGCCCTAGTATTACTTCATCCTTATTCTTTCATTGCATTGCAAAGTGCATTTCAAGCCTGCAATTACCAATAAATTTAGGAACATTTCTTTGACATAATGATGTTAAAGATATAGTCTTGAATCTCTGCAGAATTACAGCAATGGTGTTGGACGTATATTTGCTTTTCTTTTAAGTTTTTTTATTTGCTGGAGAAGGTGGATAACTGGAAGTTACTAGTGGTGTTCTTCCTTTTCCCTTCTGGGGTTCCACTATTGAGAAGAACTAACTTTATATTTGGTGTAGTGACTGAGAGTTCTTACTATTTAAGGCTACAAAATTTTGACTAATGTCATTATTTTTCTTTTCAGACAGAGCAATTTTCAGTCACTTTCCTTTAAGGACATTAAATGCATAGTGACTCTAGATCTTAGATCCTTTGAAATTAGGGAGTCGTTACCTTTGCATGCTTTTTTTGGTCTTCAATGTGTGACATTTAGGCATCTGTATATTACTATTTCAAAACCTCCAATATGTACATTTTTTGCTGTCACTAGTCTAGTTGTTTTGTATTTGGTCCTGAGAGCTTACAGCAACTTTAACAGGTCAATTTGCTTTCTCTTTCAAATTTTCCATCTTTCCTAACTAAAGTCTGAGATTAGAATATCATTGACATCTAACTCAGCATCATAAGTTCTGCTGAACTTCTTTGGGATTTGTTCCCCTAAATTCATTAGATGTACCTGAGAATAACATCTTATGTACTAAGGAAGATTTAGGAAATGTTGCTTTATTCCTGGGAGAAACCATAAAGGGAAATAAGAAGGTTTTCACATTTTGGTAATTAAAAGGAATATATGACACTGCTTTAGCTTATAGAAACAAACTTTTCTATCACTGCTCTTAGGAATAGGTGACTCTTGAAGTACACATCCCAAAGACACAGTGTGTCCACATTCACCAAGCCATGTTTTAAAAATTTTCCCAAACTTTCTATAGTAAATTATTTAGATTTAATAAGAAATAATAATTTTAATACATAAGATAAAGCTGAAATGAGTGACTGACCTTACAGCAAATGAATCATCCTACCCCAACCCCTTTTTCTGCTTTCTCCTGAGTTCACACCGTGTTACATAGTCACTTTATTTTGTTTGAAGTTCCAAGTCACCTTCTGTATGAAGTTATCAGTTGTGGTCTTCAGCACCATTTTTTAAGTCAGAGAAGGCTTGAACCTATATACTGCAAGTGTTTAGAATTTGCAGCTGTTTATAATTTATTTGTATTAACACTTTATGCTGCATAAAAAGATAAATCTATGCAGCTCATCAGAGTCCTTTTGGAATAGAGATTCACTATTCAATGTGTTTATTTGAATGCGCAGTTTGTAGTCAAAGGTGATTTTCTGAAGGTTCGTGGTAAAAGCAAGGTGAAATTGTTAACAGTGAAATTAGAATCTTGTAGATAGTTCAAGAAACCAGTCTGAATGTTTTCTATCAACCTATAGTGTAAAGAAATTTGAAAAAAGTGAAACAGCAGTAGATTTCTGCTCAAATCCTTTGTAGATACCTATGTGTGTATATATAGAGCTGTATATGTGACATAGTGAAAAATAACTTGCTACTTAGTTGAATAGTTGGTTACAAAAAGAATTTTTTTTTCTCAGTACAAGTCTGAAAACTAACTTGAGCTTTTTGCTTCAATATGTTGAAGCAAAGATGGTACCAAATTTTCTGTACTGCATATGATGCCGGTTTGTACTCTCTGCTCCTGCATTCTCACAGGGTGTTGTGTAAGAAACAGACTAATCCTTCCTTGGGCTCACTGTCTGCTCAGTGGCCCTACACCTCATTCGGGCAGAAACCGTTAGAGCCCATTAGATAGAGCCCATTCAGGAAAACAGAGGAAAACAGAACAATGGATAATGAAACCTCCTTGGGGGACATGTCAGACAGGAAAGACCAGTGGGGGTGTGTAAATGGTTCACATCCTGGTCTTTGTTCTTCAGTAATCCAGTGTGACTCTGTGGTTATCAATAGGTAATGTTTTCTAAGGAGAAATTCTCTAAACTTCAATATGTGATCTCTGCAGAGATCATTAACCCTAATGGATTTTCATTATACATTGCAGTAAGAGGCATTAGTCAGTAATATTGGCAGCTAGTAATTCCTTGATTTTATACTAATTAATGATTTTGCTTTATGTAAAGGAATGAAGTAATCATTGCTCTGCTTTTTCACAGTAATCCAGATGTCTCTCTAGACTCTTCCTGGAAAATTTACTTCACTTACAGTCCTGTTTTAAGACATGGTGTGTTATATCCCAATAACTACCTACCCAGAGCACTTAGAATATATGAATATAGAAAGAATTTCAATACTATGAAGATTCATAGCTAAGACTGTTTCCAAAGTAATATAATATGTAAGTGATAAACATTAAGGAATACATCTTTAAAAATATCAATTCATAAAGTGAATCAATGCAATGAAATTCTGCATCTTTTCTCCACTAGTAAGAATAATGACCATACCTACAGCCTAGCTTGCAGGACTAATTTCTACCTGTCAGTGTATAACCCTTTCTTTTTTCAGAGTTTATTTGTTTTAAATACACAGAAGACTTTTAAAATGCCTTGGATTTTCCACGTTGCAAAGAATAAAGGTCAGTAGATACTGATGAAGAAATATCAAAATACACTACAATTAGTTAGTGAACACTGGCCCACTTTATTGACCATTACTGTGGAATTTAAGATAACTTCTCAAGGATGTATTCCATTAAGGATTCCATTCCATATTTTCAGAGTTTGTCTCCTATTCCAGTGCTGCTTCACATTAGAAAGGTTGTAGAAGCTGTTGATTGTTTAGCAATTCGCTGAAAGAGCACTAGACCCTTCATTCTGTGTTGGTTTATTGATTAAATTTTAATTTCTTTCTAAATGGTTCTGAAAGTGCAGGAGTTATCCTGATTAAGAGTTGTCAGCCTGATCAGTTATGCAACTGACTCTATCTTATAAACATTGCTGCTTCTACATTTCCATAATACCAAAGGGTAAGCCAAGCATTTCATTATAAACCCAATAGGCAGGCAATGCCATATATTTTTTAATAACTAAATAATAATGTAGTGAGTCTCCTTTTAATGGGTGCTAATATGTTTTATTTTAAAGTTTTTCTGTTCCAGTCATGATTAATATACTGATTTATAATATTTAGATTCCCTTTTAAAAATACACTGGAAAGGCTATTTTGTTTTACTAATATTATATTCTTGATGAAAAAATTATCATAAATTTAATTTAAAAATATAAACTTAGTTACGTTTAATGTAATTCACTGCATTTTTAATAAAAAGAATTCTTACTTTTATTTTGCCTTCCTGTGTTCTATATCTGCTTTCTGTTTAAAAACACTTTCTGCTAACTGCTACCCCTTTTTCCTCTTCTGAAAATGTGTACAGCCTGTTATACATAGGAACCCTTTTTCATATCTAGAATTTGATGAAAATCATAATTTTGTGGTCTTTAAAGTTTTTGGTTGTCCTTGGACCTTAAGACATGAGAAAGGTAACATGTTCATTTGGAATAAATAATAAAATAAAGAATGAACAACAAGTGACACTTGAGTTTTCAAAATTCTCTGCTGAAATGACTCTACCTCTGAAAAATAATACCCCTCTCAGATGTAACTTATAAAAAGTTGCATATTGAAAGATCTAAACTTTATATAAATGTAGGGTCAGCATTTCAGAAACAGTCACCTCTGAAAGAAGGTAACTCAGCAGCAATCTAGCACAGATTAAGACAAAACGTAAAGAACAATCATAGCTATGAGAAGAAAGATTTATTACAAGCATATATTTATAAAAAACCCTATGGTCTAATAAGAGCAGAAAATAGCTAAATCAGCAAGAACCACTTCATAATCCTGTATTAAAAGACTTTTAATCTGAAATTTGACATGTCACACTGTAGGATAAAGAAAATGGATAGGATTACAGCATAAAAATTGGAGTTGTAGAGTGGTAGGGAATGGATGAATACTTTAGAAGCTCAAGACACTGACAAGAAATCCATGAGCTAATGAATCAGTGTATGTTTAGAAGTCACAAACCCAGACTCTGTGACTGATTCATGTGACATTACATGGACTGCTTAATATATTTGGTCTTTGCTCTCTCATATTCAAAATGGAAATAAAATTCTTGCCTATCTTTCTAAAGCACTTCCAGCCTCTGGATGACAGTGTTTGGGCTCGTATGCTGTTGTTAAAGCTGGCATATTTTATCACATATATTGCCATCTATAATGTGTGTAATATACAAGGGAGGAAATTTTTTTCCTTTGGCACAGGAAATGAAGTGTTGTATTAGAGTATGTATTTATAGTTTATATGCCAAGTAGTGCTGCATTTTGCTTTGTTTCCAATCATTTCTCAGAGAGTGGTACATGAAATGCCAAATGAAAAGAATGGTAACAGACATATAATTGTTCACTCATAATTGTGCTTGCAGCAATATATTCACTTGGCTGTGCAAAGTCCGAATCCGGGGATTTTTTTTTAATTTGGTGCCTAGCATCAAAAAGTTGTTTTTTTTTTTTTTTTTGCTTCTAAAGTATGAAAACAAACAAAGTTAAAACATTGGCTGTCTCTGTTCTCTCTCAGAGATCAAATGAAACAAAAACTCTCACGTCTCCATCACTTCCTCTGCCCAGTTTTTTTTGCCAGTATTACCCAACTAGTAATGCAATAGGAGGAAATTGGAAATATGTTTCCCTTTTCACCAAAGGAAAGAACCAAATTATTTGAATAATCCATATTAAATATAACTACACCCGTTTTTGTTGTCACTCACTCTACACACCGTTTACTTTCAATGACCACAGGTTTTTCATTTATATGTGTACTCCTTCAATGGCTGCATAGGCAGATGCAAACACACAGTAGCCAAAACAAAGCAGAAAACCAGTTTTTATATACAAAATTCAGAAGTGATTTAAAACAGCAACTGGTTTTATGTGTAAGATTAGAGCATTCCCTATTCTGATAGATATAATTTTTCTTGAAGATTTATTACTCTGGAGTGAAAAAGTAGAACTTTAACCAATGCTAACTTCCACAGCCAATTAACCTGTGAAAGTCTAAACAGGCAAAGGAATCATCTGCCATTAGCCAAGTTTAGGATTGCCCATCATGACACATTTCAAGTTATGCCACACTAAAACCACAAAAAAAGAAGTCCCCTAATGGACTGCCTCACTGAAAACTGTCAATTAACAGGTTTTTTTTAAAAAACTCAAAACTTCTTGTTTCCTATTAATGAGTTTTTTCCTTTTATTGTCAAAACAGGACCACATGAAAGTAGCAGAACACCCAGCTTCACTGTGGGAAAAGGTAAACCTCTTCATCAAGAAGTAATTTTTAGATGCTATGGTGGGATTCAAATCCAAACTAAAAACAAGCCTAGACTCCTGCTGATTGATAAAATAATGAAAATAGCACATTGTTTTAACTACTTCAGCCATCCCAAGATATCAGAAATATGAAGGCTTACTAAGAATACATAAAAATATTTAGTAGCAATAAAAGGCCAAGGTTATAAATAAAATATATACAGTTTAATTCAGAGGCAGCAGCTAACGTATTTTTAATACATTCCGCTTTTTTTCCTCGATTTCCTAAGGAGGACCAAAGGAACTGAACATGATTCTATTCTCAGGTAATTTGCAACATCCATATAAGCCCCTAACTTATCACTGATAAGAGCTTGTAGAGATAATTCCAGTTTCAGTGGTTGCTCCAGCAGCTGCCAGAAGGACCCTTACAATATTTTCAGTGATGCTGATGAGACATGTGACACCTTCTCTGCTTTCCATCCGAAAAAGAGTCCGTCCAATCAGTGATTTTTTCCATCCAGTCCTCTTTTTATCTTACATGCCTGCATCGGTGTGATCTTCTTCTGTCCAGCATCTTAAACTGCTGTGCCTTCTCCCAGCAGGCACTCCCACTGTGCCTGCCCGGGGCAGCTGCCGTTCCCAGCGGCGACCCCCCACGTTAAACTGTGACAGAGAATGGCGCTGTAACCCCCGTGGTCTTTCTAAGGACAAGAGCATCAGCACACAGCTTCTGCCGGAGACAGGCTCTTCAGCCTCTTGGAAGATAGATTTCCAACGAAAAGGGCAGACAGCTGATTTCTAGAGGTTTAGCAGAGCACTGGGTGCAACAGCTGAAATGTACAGGAGGTATGTTGAATAGTAAATATCTGTATTTCCATAAAAATGTTGGTGAGGAGCAAACCAGATGAATTTGCTTCATATTCAGCACCCTCCAGAAAAGACTTGTAAAAATAATTATGTGTACATAGTAATAATAATGACATAGTCCAGTAAATATTAAATCTTTCCCTTAAACATCAGAAGCTCATCTTCCTCTTAATGGACTTCTATTATAATAGTTAAAATAAATGTTCCTCATCCACAGATATTAAAACCAGGTAAAGATTATTTTTTACAAAAGTAAGGGATTGAGACATGAATCCAATCAGCTGCAAAATTCTAGGGAAACTATTAATAGTATGATTTAATTTAACTGGCCTCTATGTGCATGGTATTAAGGCAATGAAAAACCAATGTAAGTATATTTTCAGAGGGAAATTAAAAAATAATATTCTGCAATGTCAGTCACCACGTTTTTAAGCAGAGGGGACAAATTTGATGTTTTGCTTCACTGGATTACAATTTCTTTGCTTCAATGTTTCTATGTACTTTTCTTGGCTTATGAAGTATTTAGTTAAGCACTATGCATCATTCTGATTAAAAACAATGAGCATAATCACCATAAAATGATATATATGTTTAATAGTTATTTTTTAATTTAATAAATATATCTAAAAATAGAAGTACATAGGGAATCATCATTCAGCCAGAGCATCCTGGGAGGCTAATCATAAATCCATTTTCAGCATATTATTTTTGTTAATAGTTTGGAAGTATAAATAAAATAATTGCCAGTAAAAGCTACAGATGAGAAAAAATTGTATAATTCTAAATCTGCAGAGAGATCTTGCTTAAAAAACTAGCTCATTTTTATCTTCACAAATCCCAAATTATTCCTCAGAGTTTATAGAAAAACAGTAAAAATTCCTATACTGTTGCAGGCATCATGCCTAAGGAAAGGTCTACAGGATGAAGGAGAACAAAACTGTTTTCAAAAGGGGTGTGGTGTCCTTAAGTGTATCATGCTAGGTGCTCTTAGGAAATGCTGATCCTTGATGGGAACACGAAATAGAAGGTGAAAAGTGTATTACAACTTTTCCTTGCACAACTTCAGTGCATTTTGGGTTGAACACGAGCCAGACGTGTGCCCAGAAGGCCCGTGGCATCCTGGCTTATGGCCCCAGTGGTGTGGCCAGCAGCACCAGGGCACAGGTCAGCCCTCTGTACTCAGCACTGCTGAGGATATACCTTGAATCCTGTGTGCAGTTCTGGGCCCATCACTACAAGGCAGACACTGAGGGGCCAGAGCATGTCCAGAGAAGGGCAATAGACCTTGTGAAGGGTCTGGAGCACAAGTCTGATGAGAAGCAGCTGAGAGAGCTGGGGTTGTTTAGCCTGGAGAAAAGGAGGCTCAAGGGAGACCTTATCACTCTCTACAACTACCTGAAATAGTAGGTCTCTTCTCACAAGTAACAAGGGATAGGATGAGAGGAAATGGTCACAAGTTGCAAAATTTCTTCAGGGAAAAGGTCGTCAAGCAGTGGACCAGGCTACTCAAAGAAGCAGTAGAGTCACCAGCCCTAGTGGTACTTAAAAGTTGTGTAGATGTGGGACTGAGGGACGTGGGTTGGTGGTGGAATTGGCAATGCTGGGTTTATGGTTGGACTCAGTGGTGGTCTTTTCTGACCTAAATGATTCTATGAATGCAATGAAAGTTTTTGCAATAGGAAGTTCAGTTTCATTGCCTCTCCAGTAAAAAGGATGCTTAACAAATGTGTTGTCAAAGATAAATAAATGATCATATTTCACCTTTAAAATCTAATTTCTTATGGACCTTCTGAAATTACAAGTAATTCAGTGGTCAGAGACCTTGAATCATGCCTGTTTTCTTACACCTCCTTTCAGGTGTCTACTAACAATCTCTAAATATTAAACACACGACAACCAAGTTAGGAACTAGCATGTTTTTAACAGTTTTGTAAATCAGCTTACTTTACTTGGCAAACAAGGCTCTAAGAGCAGCTTAATTTTACATTAATTTTTTCTGAAAATGTCTGTTTGATCTCATAGCACAGAAACACAATGAGAACCTGAACTTTTTTAGGACATATGACCTCAACAAGGCTGTTTGCAAGATTAACAGTGGTCCAAATGCAGAACATTTAACATTTGGGGAAAAAACAAACAAACAAACAAACAAACAAACCCCAACAAACAAACAGACAAACAAAAACAGGAATAATTTTGTAGACAAAGGTTAAATGTTCTTATGCAACATGAATTGCTATGGCTTAGGGTGTCCAATCATGGAAAGTTTTCTTAAATGGATATGGCATCTTAATAGGACATCATTACTGCCTGGTTTTTGATAGCTTGGCAGTAGAGTTCAAAAGAGTACTGCTTTTAAGGCAGTGCAGAATTAAGTATTATCCCAAACAAAAATTGTAGTTCTTGACAAACTGAGTTATAACAATGACACATTTCAGTTACCTGAAATCTTAAATCTGGTAATATTATTTTTTACAGGGGAGTGGTGTTCCATCCCATTACAACTCAATTATTGTTATTGAAATAATGTTCTCTGTTATCAAATGTGGGTCTCAGAATGGCACATTCTATGCCAAATGGGTATCTTGTTTTTGCTATTTGCTTCTTTCATCAAATTATAAGGTCTTAGTTCAGGAAGTTCTTTGGATCATAGGCTTAATTAATAGAGTCAAAAAACTCCTTGTCTTGTTTCAAACATGCTTTTGCTCACCCATGTTTCCAAGGATAAAACTGTAAAACAATATGAAAGTTTTCTCTTTTTACATGTTTACTGCACCAATTTTTAAATATTCATCACAATAAACATTTTTTTCTGGAGTAAAACTTCTCCATGTAGGTGCTTATTTCCCCTTTGTCAATGTGGTAATTGAAGTGAAGGATTTCTTGTAATCTCACAGGATTTATCTGTGTCACTGTTTCTCAATGATCTCAGCTATTTTAAATAGCTAGTAATAATTCATATTTTCACTGTCTCAATGTGCATAATATTCTTTGCCAGATCAAAGGCTCATCCTGCTCTCTACCCTCTCTCCATCAGTTAGATGGAGTGTTTCACTACTCACTGGAAGATGCTTGAGAAAAGAGTACAAGGAAGTGAACAAATAGAGCATTTTAGGAATTATTAATGTACTGACAGAAAACAGAACAGAATACAGTAGTATTTGGTCATATTTTGAATATTTTTGGTAATTCTGATTTCTTCCTTATCAGGAAAAAAAAAAAAATAAAGAAGAAAAATTAAAAAAAAAAAAAAAAAAAAAAAAAAAAAACAAAAAAAAAAAGGAAGAAAACCAAAACAGCAAGATAAGCTAGGGCAAACTAGGCTGAGACACTCCAGTCTGAATTTCAGGGAGTTGGAAATAAGCCATATTTTAGATAACTATAAAAATAAGTATTGAGGTAAGCAAGTATTATGTTGGTTTGCTTGTTTTACTGTCTCTTTTAATACACTTATCTTATAATTATTCAAATGTGTTCTCCTATGTACATTCTCCCATTCATCCATGATTTGGAAGACCTATGTCATCCTTTTCCCATGTCATTTCAAAAAAATCTTCAATGTATTTACTCTTCCCTTATATGCATTTGTTACAAATTTTAGACTGTCTTTTTTGCCCTTTCTCTAGTTCTTTTTCCGTTTCTGTTTACCTCCTTTTCCTATAGCAGTCATAATCAATGAATTATTCAAAACAAAGGCATAATAGAGGTGCACACAATGGTATCCCATAGTTTTCTTATTTTTCCTGCTAAATCCTTATATCTCACTTAAATTTTTGAACCTGTTGCCAGAGATCTATCTATGATCTCTAGTCAAGAACTAACTACAGTCATATATTACCAGATGATTTTTTTTTCTTATGTGGTAAAACCTATCATCCCTGAATTTTATTTGTGGTTTGATTTTTCAGTCATCCAGGAGAGAAAACTTTTACAGTTCTTGATGGTCAGCTTTGATAACTGATAATGTAAAACTGTGTAAAAAGAGACTTTGAAATCTTTTGTTTTCTTCTTGTTTTAGAGCCCATTGTGAAATCAGTGAATAATTCACATCCCTCTACTCTCTTAATTTGTTATTTTTTTTCCCCTGGATTTATATAGTAAAAACTAACAACTAGATTATCTATTTTGGTGCCCATTATATATGACAGAAGGAGCAGTACGTGAACTTTGTGTTTTCCAATGGAATAGAGGCAATAAGCCAATAAAGCAAATTTTATCTATATGATAAAATAAGTCAGAGTTTATTAAGAGATGTCTGCTGTTTATTACCAGTCAGCTATGAAATTCACAAACAGACAAGAGAAGGAACTATATGCCTTGATGTTGAGAAGACAACTTCATCAGACTGGCTAATTTACAGTCAAAATTCAAAAGAACAAAATTAATTGAACAAATATGACCAATATATATAACTACCCATACTGATACCCTATTTATAGATTATATTACTACCATGTGCATTTTAATATTTGTGAACAAAAATCTATATATTAAGAATGAAATATGCAGTGAATAATTTGTTATTAGATGCACATTGGCAATTTATATGAATTTCATGAACTATTATATGTGAAACTTGCACATTTCCTAACAGTTACATAATTTATTCAACAGAGCAAAAAGAGGAATGCAGTTTTTAATGGTATAATTATTATTTTTAGCTGCACAAACTCCACTATATAGCAATTGAGATCAATCTTGGACAGTTACGAAACGTTCACTTTCAGAAAATTGTATTTACACTGATAAATGAAAATTTGATACTACTCGACAACTTTAGAAAGCTTTCTGGTCTGTTGCCTTTTTTTTCAATCAACAATTTCAGCAGTGCATATACTTACATTTGTATGTCTTCATGGGTGCATCTTAACACTTGATTAATACATTCACAAGCAGAGATAGTCTGACATTTGCATGCTGGTTTTTTGTTTGTTTTGGTTTTTTGGTTTTTTGGTTTTTAATATAAATATATGCATAATAAATGTAACATAACAAAGCTTTACCCACCACAGCTTTCCTATTGTCATGGGTTTGTTTAAAACCGGGCAGAAACACCATTTAATGTAGCGGTTTCACATTCACCTGCTCGCCTGCTCACACCAGGCGAGAGTGTAGTGTAGTGGTTTCATGAGAATAAGGATTAAGAGAAATGCAAAACAGGCCTAAACTTCAAAGATAAAGATAGTTTATTAACAAAAAACAACAGAATCAAAATCAACCCCCAGGTGGTTTCTTCTTCCTCCCCCCAGCCCCCCACCCAAGATGGTTCCTTTCTCCCACCTCATTTATCTTCCTTTACCACCATCCTTCTCACCAACAACACAGAGAAACAAACTTAGAAAACCCCTGGTCAATTTACCACTCTTGAAATAGGCTTTCATCAGTCCAATTGGAAGAAGAGTCTCTCT
>VZTR01000493.1:252501-269096 GCA_013400775.1 Chaetops frenatus | reverse complement strand
TTTTTTTTTTTTTTTTTTTTTTTTTTTTTTTTTTTTTTTTTTTTTTTTTTTGGAATCACTTGCACTTCTGCTAGGTTATCAAGTACAGTATTTTCCTTCAATACCCAAATATTTGGAGAATAAATTCCTAAATTAAAAGACCTTCATTTCTTATTAGACATCATAATATCATTAAAGTTAATTTCAGTATTTTGGTATATGCTAGAAATATTTTCAGATAATTTCTAACTAGTCAAAGGAAAAGACAGTTTATTCTCCTTCAGGTGAAATCTAAAGTTTGTAGGATTTCACTGAAGCTAGTTAAAATTTTCTTTGCTGGTGCAAGACTAGTACATTGGGAATTTAATCTCCCTGGGACTCTATAATGAAATGAGATTTTTTAATTTCCTGGAAAACAAATTGGAAATCCATACAGTACAGTTCATGCTGAAGATGGAAAGGTCTATTGGGCCTATTGAGCACTGAAGCTAGGGAGTGAAAATCTAGCATAATTAAGTTTGGGAAGGTAGGAAAAGAGAAGAAAAAATTTTTAAAAACACCAAACCAAAAAAGGAAAATTAAATAAGATAGAAAAATGTAAGAGAGTTCTCATACAGATTTCATGAGTTTTAAATAATTTCATAACAATTTAAAAATTCATATGGCTTTAATCCAATGCAAATCAAATTTGTGCAGCTGTGAACTAACTCAGACATAGAGCATTACAGGAACCCACAAAAAGTGTTCTCTTCCTTATTGTCTAAGATTCTGATATAAAAAAACTGAACAGATTTTTTGAGAGAGTACCTGTCCAACTCAACAATCAAATACTGGATATGCCTTGCTTTTTATAAATACACTGTTTTTATTTACTGTGTCTTTTGCAAAGCTGGTATTATATGTGTTGAGGAAAAAAAGAGCAAATTAAGGAAACGCTCTCATCTTTGCAACAAGCATATTACCATGTTAAAGTAAGATGGTGTTTTATGTTGCCTGGTTGTTTTGGGGTTTTTTGAGAATAAAGTTTATGCTGCCTCCTGTTCTTGAGAGCAGTACATTTGGAAGAATATTGTAAGGTGGGGTTCTGATCCAGTTTACAGCTACATCCATGTAGCAGTTATTGCAGAATTATGAACCAAGTATTACATAGAGGTTATAAAAATAATAGCTTTACAATTTACATAATTTCCTCTGTAAATATATCAATAAGTGAAAGATATTGGTTTGAACACGGGAAATATTCTGAAGGACAAACTGCTGATTTCACTTGCAAAATAAAAGGCTTGTGCACTTTAAAATATAATCCAGAGGACAATTTAAAAAGCAGCTTCGTTTTTCAAACTGCGGTTTTTCAGGAAGAGCTAGGACACTGCAATTGCTTCCTTTTTTTTTTTCTTAGTGTTTCTCCCCTGAAGACTGAAACACACTTGCTGGAAAACAACAAAAACAGTGACAACAACAACAACAACAAAAATCATTCCTATCTCCTTCCCCTGAAAACTTCTGAGAAATCCTCTGATTGATCATCAGAAATATTACAAGATATGGGGCCTGCAAACATCTTCAGTACAGCTTTGGTCATCTATCCCATAGCATTTTTCTAGTAACTTTTGAACTTGAACTTGTTTGCTCATGAACCTGTTTTTTCAGTGCCATCAAAATTAATTGTTTCCTCAAAGGATAAAGTACTGTAGAAGAATGTGTAAATAACAAAGAGCTTGCATATTCAGTCACTTAGATCTCAAATTAACTCTGACTTTGATTTGTTTTGCAGCATGAGAAATATTTTTTTATGTTGCACATTCTGAAAAGTCATCTTCAAAGGGTAGGAATTTCAGTTGAAATATCACCTTGAGAACAAGATGATTATCCAATCCAAGCTATCTAGACCTCTTGATGTGGAATTTAAATCTCACAAGAAGAGAGAGGTTAATGAAATTTCTGGGACTTCTCTTCTCAGAAGTCAAAGATACCACTGCAACACTTTATCACTATGTTTGATATTTCTATTCCATTTGGATCTGAAATTATAGAGGAAAATACAAATTAAATCGTATGTAAAAGGAAAAAGCGTAAAATGACCCCAGCTTTTTGGAGCATCAAAGAAACTCATCAAGTTCAGGTAATTCTCATTTTTATTGGAGCTGGCTTAATTATTTTTTCACAAGCAGAACATACAAATTCTTACACTCTTTAATAATTTATTACATGTTTTAGGAGCTGTGAAAACTTACATCAGGAACTATGAAAAATGTTTACGAAGAAGTTGCCTGGCAAGTCAACTCTTAGAATATCAGAAAGCCTTCAAGTAATGAGATGCCTTGAAAAAGAAGAAAGTTTCTACAACTTGCAAAAATTTCCAAAAAAACCCCTCAACCAAAACAGAAAACCAATCATAAACCCCCCAAATCATAAAAATAGAGTGATGAAGCATCCTGATAAATTGAATTTGGCACCTGTGAAAAGTATTTCAATAAAATTTAAATAAAGTAAAATTTTTGAAATTTCAAAACCTGGTTTTGTGTTAAGTAAGAACAAAAGACATTAAGGTTTCTGTATTTTACATAATGTAAAAAAATATAATATTAATCAACCAAAATGTATTGTTTTTCTCATCTTAATCTCTTCATTATTATTAAAATAGTTTGCTAAGAACTCAAAGCAGAAATTNTGCATATGACTGTTCTGATACACTAAACTTGCTTAATCTAACAGAAAAAAAAAACAGTTATAGCTTTTTAATAACTTTTGCACTTTCAGATGAAGTCTAGTGGAAGTTGTATTGAACCTGAAAAAGATTTTGAAAAATAATTTTGTTACCTTAAAATGGCATTCTTACTTTCATGGCATTTGGCTTTTCCTGCTGTTTTCTGTGCAAAGCATTTTCATTTAGTGAGTAAAACCCAAAATGATGTGTCCTACACATTGTAAAGAAACTGAAGTTACTTGGTGAAGCAGTCAGAAGCAGAAAAGAGCTGGCTGGAAAATTCTTGGTTTCATATATGAGTCTGAGTTAATTGTGATCTTTCAGCTGCCACCCTTGGCTACATTTAGTGAACTACTTAATCACATATTTAACTGGCAAGCAGTGGGATAAGGGAAGGTGCCTAAATGCATGCTTAAGGACTTGATGGATTGAGGTCTGGTTTATATTCAAAATATGCAGTCAAATGTCGTCATTACATCAAGACTGTGTTATTACAACAGTAGAGAAATGTTTAGTTTACTAACCTCCCTTTATGTGGGAACAATCCCATAGCTGTTATTTTAAGAAAAATGCTGATTGTCAAGTTAAAAAATGAAGTTGGGTATCTCCAGATGGAGTTTGTTAATACAGTTTGGAAGGCAGATCAGTGTAGGCTGAGTTAAAGAGTAAAATAAAAGGAAAGGGTGAGAAGAGTACAAGAAAAATCTAAGGGATAATGACAAGCTTATATGGGAAAAGTTTTGTTCTTTTCCTTGAAACACCTAGTTTTGCTCCAGGAAGGTGTGGGTCATTAAAAGCAGGCAGTATTTCACTGTATATTTGAGAGCCCTGTGTCTTTTGTAATCCTTAGGAAACAGAAATCTGATAGTGAATTTCTCATATCTTCTACTATAACAGACAGGGAAGTTAGATCTGATTCTGGAGATGGACAGAAAGTGAAAAGACAGAGTGATAAAAAAGTTACTTCCAACTTTCACTGAAATTAGAATGTAAGTAGCTTTACAGATAATAAGACAAAATTAGATAGTTGTATTTACACACCAACTACTCCACAAATGCATCATGTGTATTTCAAGGAAAAAAAACATAACATGAGACTATAACATTTTTCTTTTCAAATTTCTTAATGATATATGTTAAACAGCTGTGTACAGACAAAACTCTTATTTCTATTGATTTTTAAATGTAAGTAGGCATGTACTCTAAAATTGCTAACATCATGAAATGCAGTATATATATTTCTTTATTATGTATTCATTTATTTTACTTTGGAACAAATGTTTATAATATCCTCCAATATTTATATTAAAGACCAGAAATATTGAATGTGACTATGTTGAGAAAATATAACCTGTTGAGAAAGTAGAATCTTAAAAGGAAAATTGGTCATGTTAATAATTTCCTATCAGAAACGGGCGTTTAATTGGTTCTTTCTTACTCTATTTTTTACTCTTCTCCTTTCTATTTTCTAATGAATTATCTATAGATTATCCACTTGCCCCATAAGAGAGATACATGTATTTCCATATTCATCCTAAAGCATTGTTGGTTGATAGGTTTCTTTCACTTAAACTATATCCCAAATATCTTTGTTGTAACTGAAGATGGCAATATAGCAAACATCTCATGCTAATATTTACACAAAGAAAACAAACACATTTCAAGACAAAGATGTAATTATAATCACTCATTGAATATCTTACTTCCAGATGGATTGCCTTAGTAAACCACATAAAAGGCTTGTAGGAGCACATATGAAGGATAAAAATGTTTGGTCAATTAAAAATATTTTATGGTGTTAAAGTTCCAAGATAATAATTTTCTACCTATAGAATAGAAGCACAGACTAAGCAGAGTTGGAAGGCACCCATCAGGATCATCAAGTTCAAGTCCCAGCCCCACACAGGACCCCAAGAATCACAGCATGTGCCTGACAGCATTATTCAAATGCTTCTTGAGCTCTGTCAGGCTTGGTGCTTGATACTGAACCCAAACCTCCCTTGACACAACTTCATGACATTCCCCTGACTCCTGCACTGGTCAAGAGAGTGAAAGGATTGGTACCTGCCCTTCCAGTTCCCCTTGTGAAGATGTTAGAGGGTTATGAAAGAAAATTTATGTTTCTTTAATAGTTTAAACTCTAACAGTAATATATAATTGGAAAAAAAAAAAAAAAAAAAAAAAGGAAAAAGAAAGGAACAAAGAAACCCAGGATTGTTACATATTATGCTTAAAGAAAATTATGGTGAGTAACTGAAGTAATTCTTAACACTTTCAAGATTCAGTGGATATTTATTATGTCCATAAAGACCTGCAATCATTAAGTTTTAGTAATTTACAAACTTGTGTTTCTGTTTATGCTTTCCATTTCAGCTGGGCCACACTTCTTTGTTCAGCTGTAGATCCAGGACACCAACAGTGCTAGGTTGGTTATATCTGGTGAATGTCATAAGATCAGACATGTTATTTCTATAATCCTGTGATTGTCAGGGCTAGGCCAGGCAGCTGGAGCTAGTAATAAGGATCTGTCTGGTATGTAAATGAATGTGTTTGAAGATCTATTTGACAGTGTTACTTTAAATGGGATTACACTTTCACTTTGCCTTTATTTCCCATTTTCTGCAGAAATGGTTCAAATACATTGGAATTAAGATAATTTTGTTCCCTTTTAATACTAGTGAATGGGGTCTGCAGCTTGGGGGCAGAAGTATGACATAGATGGTCCAGAAAGTCAGTCTTAACTGTACCTTTCCTTTTGGGCTGAGCTGGTGAATTGACACAACCTTGAACCTTTTTAGTGTTCTGTGACACAGGACCACCCAGAGTACATATGCTGCATAAGGATTTATAGAGAAGCCCTTCCAGCTGAATACACAATTCCTTCATCAGGGAATTTTCCTTAACTTACAGCAGAAAACTGCACATTGCTCTGGTCCTTTGATCAAAGTTAACTGCCCAGGGTTGAGGCCTCGTCCCACAGACTGATCGTGTGTTTGGAAAGGCTTCACTGAAGATATTTTCCTTCAATAGTATTTTAGCCTTATATTAGCCTCTATCTACATGCGTATTAACTGAGATCTTTTCATAGCACATAATGTTAAACAAATGTTTAAGCATTTTAAGATTCAGTGTTGAAAATATTTCAAAAGATAACAATAAGGCACTTCTAGCTGCAGAGATTGCTAAATAGAGTGCAAGACAGGGAAGAGAAAGGAGTTCTTTGAATCCATTAGTCCTCATTTCAAACACTTGCTTGAATGTTGCACTTCCTGGGCTGATGGAGTGGGTGAATTTTTCCACTAGTATAACTGATTGTTATATGACTAAAAGCATGCATTCCCAAAAATGTCAGTATGCACTGTATTTTCTTTGATGGTAAACTTGGGTTAAAAAATTCTTTAAAAAAAGGTAAGAACAAATCCCTGACACAGACTCAGGTCTTGTCTTTCCTGACATATCTACAGTTTGTCATCTCCCTGGTTTTTTCCACATGTAGCTGTTTGTGGGACTGTGCTGCAAAGCAGATCATTGAAATGAACCAAGTTAAATCCACAACAAACTGTCTTTGGTAGAATGTTTGTGTGTGTGTGAGTTCCACAAAATAATTTCACTGACTGTTTGAAGAGTGCTCTACAAGCTGCTGTCCTGGGAAAACCCTGTGGGTGGCACTCAGGAGAGCAGAGGGAAGTGATATAGTGTTGGCAAAGACACTTTAATGTAGTTCTTATGAAGAAAATACGTACATTCCCCAGTGCTTATGGTCATGAAATGAGGACTTGCTGATGTCTGTCTCTCATACTTTATTTACAATTCTACTTATGTTAAATTTTTTTTTTTAAATCTATCTCCTAGAATTTAATTTGGTTTCCAGCCACGTTTAGCTTCATGTTTATCCATTTGACTATCCAGTATTTTCAGGTTTTTTGAAACTCAATTTAGCAAAACATTTTTCTAGGCTTTGTCAAATTTGGACCTAGTAAAAGAACAGATATGATCTTATAAATCTCCATATAAATGTGAATTACATGGGGGAAAAATTATTTACATTTTGCATCAGCCTGAAAACGAATATGATTTGTCTGCAAAATGTCAATGGTTAAGATGCTGAATTAATGTGGCTGCTCATTGTTGTTGTTTTCCTTTTCCAATCTTAAACATCAGCAGGAGGATTTAATGGATAGTGGTTCATTCCTTAGTCATTTTAATTAATCCACTCTTCCTGAACTTGGCAAGTGCTGACAGCGGTTTCTTCCAGTCTTGTGCTGTCTGGGACCTTGCTGTGGTGATGCTTCATCCTGTTTGATGCTGACTGATGGGATATTGCATCTGGCTGCTGCCAGTCTGTTGCTGTGTGACACTGTCCTTTGGATCCATGCTGTTGGCTGCAGCTTTGCCATCCTGATCCTTCCCAGCTCCTGCACTCCTTGCAACCTATGCCTGTCACCCTGTGTGCAATAGGGATGAACTGTGGTACAAGGAGATATGGGGAGCAGTATCGAGCCCTAACAGCAGTGGCATGACTCTTTCAGTCTGTTCCTCTTTAGGCTGAGAGTTGATTTGGTCTCAGATTCAACGACATTTTACAGCTCATTTAACTAATACACTTTCCCTAAAGGTCTTCTATCTTTGTTATGTGCAGGATATTTCACCAAAAGCTATAATAACATACTGCACAAACAAGGTGATAAATCTTTGTTGAAAGAAAAGTTTTATAATCCTTTTAGAAACTGGCAAGACATGCAAACTTATAAGATTATTTCAAAGATTGTAACAATTCATTCTGTAGAATAATTTGGGGTATAGCAAAACATTTAATTTGTGCAACACAGAAATGAGAGCATATATTGGTCTTTTATTTGTTGCAGTCAAGGTTTCTGCCTCCTCAAATCTACACACAAACACACTGTCTTCATTTTTTAGATTCTTACACAATTTGTACCTTTCTTCTTAGAAAATATTGTCTTTAGTTTGCCACACAGTCATTTCTCTGCTGTGACAGCACAGGGGAAAGAGCAAAGGGGTAGACAGCCAGGGAAATCCCTGACACAACTACTGGTTCGATGGAGTTCTGCTTGCAGACTGCACAGAAGAAGATGAATTGTTTGCACAGAAGGAATGGACAGAGAAGGTCAGGAAAACTGCAGAAAACTTACTATGTTTTGTCCCCTCAAAGCAGGATGGGAAGATGCTATGCAGATCTTTCAGGACATAAATCTGTAAGGCACCACTGCAACAGCTTTCAGAAGCAGGCTAAACCAATTATTTTAACAGGACCCTTCATCTATCCAGCACTAGGGAAGGTAAAAAGCTGGAGAGAGAGAATAGAGCATGCTACAGAAGCAGTGTGTAAGGACAGGTGGCTACTTCAGAATTCTGACTTTTCAACTGCATAAGAAAACACAGTACCTTTGGATATTTCTTTTTGCAAATCAAAGGTCTACTTTATAGGACCAATAATTATGTGCAATGTAAGTAAAATAATTTCATAGGATAAAAAGCTGGAATAGTCTAGAGGGAGGAAGTATTAGGATTTCATAGCCAGGACTCCAGACATTCTTGTGACTTTTTTGTTAAAAATGCTTTATCTAGAAAATCTGCATCAAGTAGAAACTGGGCAACATAATAAGAGGAGGTTTTTTAAAATTCCATCTGAGGGAAATGAGATAAAAAAAAAATTTAATATATTTCTGTTCAATAGAATAGATATAACTCTTAAAAATCTGAGGGAAAAAAAAAGACTTAAAGAAGTCAAATGAAAATGTCAATTGTTGCAATTAGTACTGGATTAAAGCTGCTTTGCACATCAATAAAAGTTCTTTGAGATTTTTAGCTTTTTTCTTGTCCTTATCACTTGGAGAAATCTTTAGAAATATTTTGTCAGAAAAATAGCTCTGTCCAAAATAACTCTTGAGGTTTCCAAACATTTACCTGTGACTGGTAAGGGTAGATGTAAACACTTTTTTGGTTCCATGAGTATTAGGTCTCAAATGTTCTAGTTGAGAAGCATGACTGGCAATCCAAGAGTTTGGATTGTTGAACTTTTTATGGAAATTCTCTATTATAAACTTGAAAATTTCTCTTGATAGGTTCTTTAAAAAAAAAAATTTAAAAAGCTTTGCTAGTAATGTTTAGTAATTCACAAAAGAAATTTTGGATGATAATATCTTAGTCAGCTACCAGTGCAATATTTTAACTGGTTTTTGTGTTTCTTCTTGGAAAAGAAAGACTTCTGTTTGATGTCTTATTTTTTCCCCAGGATTCTGCAAATTTTGAATTTTTTTATTTGTCTTTACAAACTCTGCCTTTTTTTTCTGGTGGTTATGTAATTAGATCTTGGTCTCTGTACTGCACAGTAACATAAAACATTTTGAAACAGATGGAGTTTCTCAATGTGTGTTCATTCTTGTGACCTTAGAAGCTTCATCAGCAACACTAGCATTTGTAAGAAGTGACAACTTTAAACTTGCACATTCAGTGTCTGATTTGCTGCCTTATTTTGATCTTTTAGTAGACCCATCTATTATTTGTTCTTCAGCAATGTTTCATAATAAGATCTAAAAAAGGCAAAAAATTTCTTTTTCTTATCTAAATCGTTCATAGAAATAACAATAATTCTAAATGAAATTGAATTGAACATGAGGAATAACATAAAAGTGCCCTGAAACAGAATAGAATCCATCTTGCAATTATAGCATTAATATTTCTTCAAGAAGCTTATAAATAGACATATTCAAATATAAGATCTTTCTTCTGCTTAACGATTTCTTATCTATTGGTATTAATAAATAAATTTAGAGTATATAAAATAAGTGAGGATGGAGACAATGGAATAAAGATCTGGAGAGATCTGCCTGGTTACAACGAACATTTATATTTAATGAGTAGCTTCTTGCAGTTTCTTGCTGTAAACAATGCTGTGTAACATTTGACTTACTAAATATTTCTAAGGAAACCAGAAAATAACCATTCATTTCAATTCGGATGAGGAAGGATCTCAGTTTCCCCAGGGGAATGCCTGTTCTGCTGGAAACAAGGAGGGCTGTGGTCCACTTTGAAGCAATGATTCAAACAGCCAGGACACACACTGGCAGGATATCCAACAATGCTTGGCACAGCCTGATTGTGCCTCATGTCTAGCATGCTGAGAGTGGAGGTGAAGATCAGTTATCCTGTGCTACATTTATATCAGCAAATACATTCATGCAGACCTTGTACACCTACGTGCTTCTTTGTTAGAAGTATTAGCTATCACCCCTAAGCTTCCTTAATGTTAGAGACGCCAAACTAAATATTCTCAACAACTCAGACACCCACAGTGGATAATAAGGGGGAGATTTGATAATTTATTAAGCTAAGCACTATATTTAACAATATTACATACCTTCATGTACCATTAGACTGAACCTCTCCTTATATTTCACTATACTATTAATGGAAGCCTTCTTTGATTTTGAAACATTATTTTTTATTTCTTCCCTGTGTTTTCTGTAGCTGTAATAGCAGCAACCTTGAATTATGTCTTCTTGGTTATTACAGAACACTGCACGTGCAAAGTAGTTAATGAGTATCAGTGGAGACACTGTCAGGGTGTTTCAGATGTCAGGTTATTGTGATACGGTTAACCCAGCAACCAGCATTCAACAAGGTACAGTAAGTGCTGCAACAGCGATAGCCAAATAGCTTTGAAAACAAAATGTGATTATTAATCAGAAGTTTCTAGGCACATTTTGTGTGTTATAATTACTGAAGGTCACTTGTGTGTGGCTGTTTCCATAATGCACTTTGCCATACTTCAACACATTCTCAGAAAATGCAGATCTGGTGCCAAATACTAGGAGAATAGAAGATGATGCTTCTCTCTTGCTTAAAAATGTATTTCCTGACTCTCAGAACATATTCCCATTGAACTTTATTTTGCTTTTTATGTAGCATCTTATCACTCAGTGACTGGCAGGTGCTATTTACAGTCCCTGGTAGGTCTGTATGTAAGTGCCTCATCATTAAAGAGACATGTCCTGATAAGCTGGCTTTTTAAGGAAGTAGGTTGCTTTCCAAGGAATGTAAAAAAATTTCTGAGGCAATAACAGAATAAGCCTGGGGCTGACACACCAGAGTAAATAGGATAAAAGACATATAAAAGCAAGGAGTAGTCCAGTGAATTTCAGTAGGTTCTGGTCTAAGCTTAATGACTGCTACAGAAGTGGTGACATTACTTATGTCTAAGCAATGTTGTCTTGCAGCAAATTCTGNGTTCCATGTTAAACACACAAACACTCCATGCCTGTGAAACAAAACTAGAACTTGCTGCAGCCATACAGATGTGCAGCTCTCACTCTGACTCATGAATGGAAACGGAATGCCTTCTTCAGGCCCAGTCCCCATTTCTTTCCTCAAGATCCTGCAAATCATATAAATTTCGTTTAGGCTGAAACCTTTAATTTTTGCTATATATATTTTAGGTGTTGGTGTATTAGCTTTTGCCTGCTTTTTGGGAACAGCAATAATTAATGCAGAGCTAATAATACTCATAAGGATGTGACATTTACCTTCAATAAGGTAACAGAGGTCTATTGGTCATTGTCAGATTTAACTTTTAGGACTCTGTTTCCACAGTTCTCACCCATATTCTGTATTGGTGTCTTTTATTTTAAAAGAGGGTCAGAAATATCTGCACTTCTGCATATTTTTTCTGGGAAAAAATATTCCTATTTGTCATGTCTCTGTTTTCTTTAAGTTTTTCTTTTTTTTTTTAAATTTTTTAGCCTGCATGATCATCAAAGAATAGCGTTACAGTCACTGCTCCCATGCTACTGAAGTGATTTTACTGGGGATGTGCAGTATTCCCCCTTTTCCCCTTCTGTTTGATCAATTTCTGTGTGGTGTTAGCCTTTCGTTAATCTTTTCTTTAATTTGAAAATTAATGCTACAACAGTAGCAGATATAGCTCTTTATCAAATGATTACTTCAGAAGTACAGGATTATAGACTCAGAGGATTTTGTAATGAGATTAGAGGGTATGTACCTGGACATTTACCATACAGCATCTGCTTTGTACGTGTTGTATTATTTGATGTGCGTCTTCGCCCCAGGCTAGCCCTAGGTGAGTAGTGGAGGGAGCACTCCTGTGGGAGGTGAAGGCTATGAATTTCAGCTCATTTTGCATGAGGAGGGCACTGACTTTGGTTTCCTTAGAAACTGCTGTAATCTCTAGTCTATTTTAACATTCATTTCTCCTCCTTCTACTTTGACAGACAGGCTTTAAGTGAAAAGAGTGAACCAATTTTCCATAATCAAAGGAGTTTAAGTGCAGGTGGGATTCCATGTTGTGAATCCCACTTTCACATAAGCACATAATTTGGGCTGCACCTAGGCACTTAGAAGTGGGAGGCAACATTGCAGATCATCTCTATCCATGATTTTTTTTTTGTTGGCTCACCTATGCATTTCACTGTTTAGGATGCTGATCACTGTGAATCCTACCACTAGGCACTGATGTCTGTTCATGTTACATTGTACTGAGGCATTCAGCTCTGGTTCATGATCTAATTTCACTGGGGAAAAAGAAAGACCTATAATCAATGCATATGGTTCCTTTAATGGATCTGCGATATCTGCCTTGGTTTCTTAGACCTGCAGAGAGGAGTCAATATGTTTATATTTAAGCTATAACTGCCCCTGATCAAATTGGGAGACAGAGTACATTAAAAATCTCAGTTAGTGTCCAGTGATCTTCAGGTGTTCATGTGCTGGGAACTCAGTTCTCATTTGAAAGAAATTTTAGGCTTCTAATTATCAATGTGTTTTTGCGTAACTAAGAGCCTTGGCATTTTAAAATCACTTATACATTTCCAAAAAAGACAATTCTTGCTTTAGAAAATATAAACATTCTTTTTCTCCTAAATGAATTTTCCTCTTTCCTACTTCTAAAAAAATCTCCCCCTTTAGGAATTGATGGGAGGTTTCTTTAAAAAAATTTCTTTCAACAACTGCCTTCAAGTAATAGCAGTGTTTTTGAATAAATTCTAGACAATTTCTAGTTGCTACCTAACTTAGTGGGGCTCTTCTACATTACCTTTTACTCTGCATAATAATCTGTTGTGATAGGCAGTAAGTAAAGACCAATTTTTTTCTCTTGGCTTCTGAAATTTATCCAAGTTGACCTTCACAAAGACCTCTTTTATAGCTATACTGACATGTCATTAAATTACAGTTTTCCTCAAAATTTTAAAGGGTTCCTAAAAGTCTTATTGCAATCTTGCCTCTTGTGCACCTGGAATTTTTGTCAAACACAAGGGTAATATCCTTATTTCTATCCCAGATAGATAGGGCTATTTTAACCCTGACCCCTTCTTCCTTCTGTGAAACAGTTCACAATCAGTAGGGAAATACTTCATAATCTTGCTTTCTCAAGTGAAAGAGAAAAATTCAACCACTGTGTCAAAGCAGCCTCAAAAGCTTAATAAATCACAGTGAATATTTTTTCTCTCATATTTTGTTGT
The DNA here is from genome assembly GCA_013400775.1 of Chaetops frenatus. Classification (NCBI taxonomy): domain Eukaryota; kingdom Metazoa; phylum Chordata; class Aves; order Passeriformes; family Picathartidae; genus Chaetops; species Chaetops frenatus. The sequence goes on along the minus strand of VZTR01000493.1, from coordinate 255,911 downwards.
TTCCTCATTTGCAATCAGAGGTAAAGTTTTTTTAAGTACCTCAGTAATTTAGGCATCTGAATCCTCCTTTACAACACAGAGTAAGCAGCTAACCTCTGTTTCTTCAAACCTTAAGTATACAAGAGAGATCTCAGTATTTCCTCCATTCATCTGCTTCCTTCAAAAGTCTTTGGATCTTTATTTTTATCATGTATTGGTAGGTATTTATCATAATGGAGAATTAACTTTAAGTGGGGCCTCAGGCACTATTGTAATACAGGTAATAAGCAATAATTATAGTGACAGATGTTGCCAGCTTTTAGTTCTATTCTAAGACATTTAAACTCCCGTATTTGAGAATTCAACTCTTCAGCAGGAGGTTTTATTTATGTGTCCCTAATAGGCATTTGGCTTCTTTCTGAAGGCAGATATTACCCCACATGATTTGTATTTTCTTTACATTCCAATCTGATTACATATCTTCTATGTCACTTTATATTTTTTTCATAGGTTTCTAAATATTATCCTCCTTTCAAGCCATACCACCCTGGTTACCTTTATCCTAGCATGTTCTTAAAACATTTTTTTCCCTCTTCTGTCCCCTCTATGTCTGAAAGGTACAGCAATAGCAAATCCTTTGAAAACTTCCTCCAATTAACTGCACTTATCTGTAAAATTGATTCAGTCATTTCATCTACTTCCTAAGACTTATTTTTCAAATCCTATTGAAATCACTTATCTTTCTTTTTGAACTTTGCTAAGCCAGCTCTTTAATGTTACACCTATGGTTAATTTCTCCCAATGTGCCACTTCCTCTGGATGCATATTCCATGCTGATACTAAAGCTTGGCATTCTGGGCTGCCTGGTAAATGTGTTGTGTTATTTCTCAGTTTAACCTGAACTTCTCATCAGATATGCTTCTGCTTTTCCTTATGCTTGATTCTTGATCCTCAGTGGCTTCTTGAAGATGATTAGAAGAACAAACAAAAATTCAAAATTCATTTACTATTGGTTGGATGCAGCTTCCTCTGCTTCATGTTTTCCTTCAGATATACAAGTGAAAACTCTTAAATGCTGTAACAAGAATCTCAAAACAGTTACTGAGGAGCAAATATGGCAATTATGATGGATTTGACATTAAAGCCCTGCCCCTGAAAATAATTGTGCACAAGGGAATAAGTATTTAAATATGAGCAGATTTGGTCTCAAAGAAGTTCATGGCTAGCTTTCTCCCTCTTTTACTAGTGTTTCAGGAAGAATGAAGAAATATTTAATTTACATTTCCAGTGGTTTATTCCTGCATGGGACAGTATGCGTATAGATTCCAGCAACCTGAGAAAATGAGAGGGTTGTCTTAAAAATAATGTATCGAAGACTGTCAGGACAATGGATAACTGCAGAAATCAAATGGATAGATTTTCTTGTTTGAGTTTCCCATGAACTGAGTGCTTTTGGAGCAGAAGAAAACTTCAGGAGCTCCTCTCTGTTCCTGGCATCACCATCCAGAGAGAAGCATAAGAAAAAGATTGCCATTGCTCTCTCTCTGACAATATTATTTACCAAATTATGGCATATATTTCATTGCATGCTGCCTTGACAGTGGCTCCTAGTTGGAAGCAGTGTGGATTTCCCCCTGTTGCTGTTAGCTTCATTTCCTGGGCTTTGTTTTCTCTGGGGAAAAGAATCTTCCCTGATAAAATAAAGGAAAGGTTAAATGCTTGGTGCTGTCTTGTTTTTTTGTTCCTCCCTTCCTTTCCTTCTTCCTTTTGCATTAACTGTTAATACTTAAGGAAGGACAAAAGAGAAGATGCTTGTTTTCAACACTAAGCTGTAAAAAAGATGGATGGTCCATGCAGATGTCCTGAACACTGGGGCTAAAGAAGGTGTATCTATAAGAGCTAATTTACTTGAAGAAAGGTCAAGTGTTTCTCTGGAAGTGCATAATGCAAACCATCTTTAACCTAGGGCTCTAGGATTTGTTCTCTGTGGCAGGGATGGCATTTGCATGGATAAATTTGTATAACACTACCTCTGTTTGACAAACCTGAATTGCTCTAACAGTATAGAAACTTTCATTCTTCTCCTAGTAACTTCTTGCTCAAGGCAGCCATAAATATGGTTTTTACTGTGTGCACGTTTGAAAGACAAGACAAAATCTCCATTGCAATTGCATCACTGAAGGTGAACAAGACTGGACACACAGTGTACTTGTCTTTTTTCATTCCTTGGCAGCCTTTATTAATTTAGAAATTATTGAGTGGATGGATGATTACAGGTAAAAATACTGTACAAACAATGAAATTGAGGAAGGGCAAATAAAACCAACAATCCTCAAATGAAATGTATGTTACTACAAGTAAAAACCCCTAGACTCCAGGAAGCTTGAAAAATGTTTATGTTGGGATTATAGATTTATGACTTACTCTTTCCAATATTCATGAATGCACAGATTGTTTGCCTTAGGCATGTTATAGTACCAAGGCCTTGAAACCGGCAATAATTGCTTAACACTGAACAACATAACTATATCTTTTTGAACATTTTAGAAATAGATTTAAGGATATTTATGTACATTTAAAAAAGTAAGTATGAACTTTTAATGGAGTAAAACTACTCTTTTGTCATTTTACATTTGAAAGCTGATTTGCCTCCAGACAAATCACATTGCTTTCATTTTACACGCACAGACATTTTACAAGTCTTATCGTTAGTGAACCCCATGCAGTATGGGTTTAAAACTTTAATCAAACTAAAAACCATGATCCACTGATATTTTATAGACCCGCTTGGTTTAGAGCTGGTAGAGAAGATATTTTCCCTTTGCATCCATAGAAAGTCAAATTAATTATCATACAGCGATTCCCTCTAAAGAACAGAATTGCTTGGGCTGAGTTTAAATATAAATGTGTAACTGTTAATATCTGCATTAGAAGACTTTTGTTTCATTAACTGCCCTTGTCTGCTTTTCTTTGTCAACATTATGAGGAGGGTATTTAATTAGGAAAATTACTAAATGAATTCATTTAGCATACAAAGACAGATATTTGTGTAAATTAAAGATAAATCCTCAGGATCTGACGTGAATCCAACTACTATTTATAAATATTTTTATAAATGAAAAATGTTCATAGAAAGGTTTGAAAATGTTTGACATTAATAGACTATGTTTAAGAATCTATTTTCAAGGTTTGGTCTACATTATTGATGATTCAGTTCTTCCTCAATAGAAAGGAATATGAGGTAAAAAGTAGATATATAGTGTGGTTCTGCTAGTATCTAAATATTTGAGGTAGCCTATTATGGTGTATGCTAGGAAAGAAAATCAAGAAAGGAGGGTCCTACAACATAATAATGTACCTAGCGTAGGAAAATCTAAGGCACTTGTAACTGTTTTGGGGTTTTTTTCCCCTTTACAAAAAAAAAAAAAAAA
>VZTR01000493.1:206014-230770 GCA_013400775.1 Chaetops frenatus | reverse complement strand
CATTTGAATATTGAAAGGAGGGATAATTACAAGACTTATTCAATTTGCACTTGATTTATTTGACTAGCTCCAACCCACAACAGTCAGTGCTTTGTGCTTCGGTTCAATATTTCAGTTGTCAGCAGCTGTGCAAAGGGACCTGCAGTTCCCTGTACGTTGTAGCTGACATCAAGGAGTATATTCATAGTTATGTATAATAACATCATACATGAAAGTGATATATAGAGATTGCAAGCTGCCAATCACTGCATAACATCAGGCTTTGGAAGACGTTGCATTTGCTTGCTGATGTATTATACCTCTCCAAAGAAGGTGACAATTTATAATTAGGTAGTGTGGTACATGTTGGGGCAAAAAAAGAAACATGCAGGGAGATGTTCAGATACCCTTGTTTCTCTGCTAGAGCTAGCAGGGCTTTTAGGATCCTTCTCAGCACAAGTCATTCAATAGTCAGAATAAAACATTTTCTAAAGCTAAGTTTTCTCCTGAAAAGCACATTTCTAGCTAGAATGCTGTTTTTCCCTGTGTAACATCTCCTCATGTGGGGCTTTCCATAACCAGAATTGGACAATAGATTACCATATTATTAAGACAAATCCATGGGAATAACTGCACTTTATATCAGAGTGCAAAAGGAGAACAAGTCCTTGGGACAGCGAAGATGCAGCTGCATCTATCTAACCCAGCTCAGACCACCCTAATCCCACATTTCTACTGTGATTTTCATTTGTGCTGTTTTGTTATAAACCAGATAATACATTATATCAAACAGAAGATCTAGTTTTTTACTTGATGGTGTTCCTGTAGTCCAGGGTGGAATTCTGGTGAAATGGAAGTCAGAATTGATTCTGACCTGATACTTTAAGGATTTGGAGATGGTCATCCCCTTGTAATCCAACCTGATATGCTTAGCACAGAAGGAACACTGCTGCATACATCACTGCCCAGCACCTTGACAGGGCAATGACCAAGGCAAATAAACATGGGGGATTGGTTAAACAGTGTTGCACATGTAGGCCCAGAAAAATGAAAACATGGCAAACTGTTTTGACACATACTTCAGGATGATTTTATGTGGCAGCAGCAGAGAGCCCAAGATTGCTCAAACAAGGGACTGAGATGTTGGCAGCAGCAGAGAGCCCAAGATTGCTCAAACAAGGGACTGAGATGTCTGACCTTTTTCTGAGCTCAATTCCAGCCCTGATTACACTCCTCTTTGGGCACTCAGCAGGCTGCAGTGAGCCCCCATCATGCAGTGGCTTTGAGGGGTGAATACTGAAGAAAGTCCTGGCCTGCAGTTGGGTTAGAGCCCTGTACTGTTCTTTCCCCAGCAACCTCCTAAACTGGCTCTGGTCTTTACCCTGAGGACCTTGTTGTATGGCTATTGAGATTGTATTAATTTTAAAAAATCATGGTGAGAAATACAATTTCTCACTAATTAAGGAAATCCAAGGCTTTTCATTATTAGAAATAAACTGTTAGAAACTTAAGTTAAAAGGCTTACCCATATAAAACAAAACTCTGTTTATCATTGCCATTAAGTACTTTAAAATTGGAGGTAGTGCTTCTTCAAGTGTTTTTCCTTCCAGATCTGACTTATGAAATAGTTTTTTATCATTTTTATTTATCATTGCCATTAAGTACTTAAAAATTGGAGGTAGTGCTTCTTCCAGTGTTTTCCCTTCCAGATCTGACTTATAAAATAGTTTTTCATAGTAGGTGAGTAATGTGAAAAATCTGCATATTGGGAATAGTATACATTCCCATGCTTCCTAATGCATGATAAAGACAAGGCACCTGCAAAGTCTATACCAGACCTCTGAGGGATAAAATGAAGGAAGAGGAAGGGTGAAGACAAAGACCTCTCATATGCAATGTCTACTGTAAGTGTGCTCTCTCAGACTAATACCATGTCACTTTGTAGGCTATGGCAACTAAGTGTAGGATAACATAAGAAGAGAAGCGTAAAAGTATAGTTAATTGATAAAATAAATATATTTAAATATGGAAAATACTCTAGAGGCATATACACAGAAATAAAGGACTCTTGAAATTGAGACCTTTTTCACCCTGTTTACTATCCAAAAGACATTCTGTTTGTGGGTTTTAGTACATCAGCAGAACTAGCCATTTACTTTTTATGTAAGTATCAAAGGTAGATGTTCTGTTACTGATGGAGGTCACTGCTTCAAGCATGCATATAGTCACTTATGTTGAATACAAGGTCAGTTTTACTCAGGTTAAAACAAAACTCCAACTAACTTAGGATTTTTTTGTTATTTTTAATTTATTGAGGCTTCATAATACCCTTTTATCACATTAACTCTTTAGAATTTAGCTAATCTATTGGAACTTGGTGATGTATTTGAGAAAAAAATAATACTTCTAACCTATATTGTATTTTTGTTCAGCTGTACTGAGCCTTACACTTACTTTCAGATGTAGCCTGATCACTCTTTATTCAGCCATGTAAATGGGATTCATACATACAGCTTATTAATTACATGTCAGAGGAGCTAGCCATTGATCAATTTAGACAGGGGAGAAATCCAACTGCTTTGTAAGACAGACACAGAGCCAACACTAGGATGACGTTGATCACAGTGTTGGTAATTTTTTTTCTGAGAAAAATATTTTTTCCCTTAATAATCAGATACAGTGGTTTTCTTACTCCTACAGAAGGAAAATAATACCAAGCAACCTGTTCTCAAATCAAAATTCTGCAGTATGGTATTAAAGTAAAACAACCTCAAATAAAAGGCCATGCCAAATTACCCTATTTTATTATGGAATGTAACAGCCACATATCTTCACAGTCAATTCAATATTTTTATTCAAGTTTAAACTTCTTCCTTGGAAAATGAATGAAAAACATTCTGTAAATTGAATTTCAAGGCAGCTGGCTGCTTAACAGGAAAGCTGAGTATCAGACTAGTACTGCTTGAGAGGTTCTCCAGAATCTTGAAAGCACCCAAAAGTATGATGATTATAAATTTCTACAAGTTTTATGTAATTATGCATGACATTTAATAGAAATCTTCCAAAGTGGCTAGATGAAGCTTATCTGAGCTCAAGTGAAATTAACAGTTAAGAGTACACTTCAAAATGAAATCCTCCTTGTTTTGCACATCTCATATTACAACAGTAATTTTGACAAAGAAAGTCAATCTGTAACTAAAATAAACTGTGAAATTGAAGCTATTTTTTAATTAGCTATTTGGAGGTTTGATTTATTTATATCTTTTTATCCTCATTTTGCTTTGCTGTAATCTTAGTACCTTTGATGCAGGTACTCTGTGCTTTGATGATNTGCTTTGATGATTTTCTCTTCATGCTTTCTTTTCAAAGCATTTGATACATTAAAACATGCTGGTCTGGTTGGATCATTTAAGATTAAAAAAAAAAAATTAAAAAGGAACTATTTTTATCATTATTTTGTTAGCTGAATGTCAATGGACCAGAATAAGAGTCTACAGATATAGGTTTTGCATGCAGTATGACTAGGTAACAGAATCAGAATGCTATTTCTTTATGCACATATTTTTTTCATTCAAAATCCCACTAGGTATTTTAAAATAGAACTGTCTCTATCCTAAAAAGAAATCATTTAACCTCAGAGAGGTCCTATCATTTAATGACACTCAGATGTTACAGAAATTTAAACAAAATAGTGAAAACACAAACAGTTGAGAACTTCTTACTGATATCATTCTTTAATGAGTTTGAAGCAAAGTTTATGTATAAAACCCTCCTAGTTTGCATGGAGCACACATGTGAAGATTCTACATAACCTTTTGTTTTGAAACAATGGAACAAGCTAAAATATTGAAAGCATTCCTATCCCTTTTCATCTAATATTCCCATAGCAAATTCTAAACCTAATTACTCAATGTAAACTGTTTATTACAGCTCTCAGTATTCCTTGAATTTCAACAGGAAAGCAATCAATGAGAAAGTTAAATAATCTAACTTCACTCTTCTATTAGACAGCTTATTACCTTAGTCTCTTTTAATATCAGCAGTAAAGGTAAAGTCAGCAGCTGGAGAATGTAGAAGTATTAAGAGTGGAAGAGGTTTGAAGGTTCACAGAATGGTTTACTGAAGAAAATCAGAGATGATTTTATTAAATACTGATTAAGAATGGAATACAGAAAACACTATTGCTAAATGTTTTGATGTGAATCATTAATTGAAGGGATTTCTGGTAATTATATATATGTACTAGTGAAGAGTAAAACTGTGCAATTGAAACAGTCCTTATGTGCATAATCACTTTTTTTCCCTTAGGCCTAGAAATAGCAGAGTCAGCGACAGCTGACCCAGCTAGATTTCCAAGCCTAGTGGTGAGGCAGTCTCCTATTGTATGTGCCCTACACATATGCCCAACTTGAGGAACTGCAAGAGTACACACCAAGGGTAATGGGACTACGTGGTAAAACAGTCTGCAGAATCCTCCTGGTTCAGATGATCTTGTTTCTCTTTCCCTCTATTCTTCCCTAAATTCCTGTGAAACTGTTTTTCTGGGCATTTTGTCCATAAAGCATGAGAACACATTGCAAATTAAAGTTGTGATTTCTACTTCTTAAAAGTCTTGTGCTGTAATTTGCTGTGACAGCAACCATACTGAAGAACAGAAGTTTGGGGCCTGTAAAAGGAAGTGACCCTCATGTTCTCCAGGAAGTCTAGAGGCCACATAGAAAACACCAGTAATTTTTATTTCAGCATTATCTTGTCTTCCCAGTCCATTCTCATTGAAGTGAAGCACATGGGGAATGTGGTTATTTTCTTCTTTCAAAAAATCTTTTCTAGACTTTCATGTCTAGGAACTTTCAGGTATTGAGTCATAAGGACCTGTAAGTGTCAATTAATGCATTGGGCTCCATCAGGACTATCAGCAATCCTGAGGAGGTTTTTTCCAAATTCTAGCTCAGGACTTAAGGGGCAATTAAATGTGCTTCTTACTGTTCACCCAAGGTTTTTTTTAAATGCCTTGTACAAATTCAAGAAGAAAATCTTGAGTGACTAATTGGTGCCACAGATATACCAAAGCAGAGCTATTCACAAGGATCTCACTTGAAAACTGTAACTTTCATTTAAGTTGCTTCAGAATATTCAACTTTAGCAGCTGCTGTTAGTAAATATTAAGTAATTTTACTTAAATTCTTCCTGAAATACATTGACACAATTCCCAAGTATTTTATTCAGCCCTTGCCTTCATTGTGGTGAAGATCAGACTTCTAACTAAACATCATTCATGTCTACAGTTGTGAAAAATGTTTTGGTTGGTGGGTATTTTTCCAGAAGGCAAACATTTTAAGTTCATGTAATGTTATATTTTCACACCCCAAATTCCTTCCATGGGGAATATTCCCTTGAAATAATACGTGCAAAAATAAAATCTAAAATGAGTTTCATATTTTACACTTACATTTACCTGTTTTGTGAATCTTTGAGTAGACTTAAGACTGGAAGAAGCCACTAAATAAAGAAAACAAGGGTGACATTTTAATGCCAGCTGTTTTGCAGTGCAATATTGCTAAATTTGGTTGGAAAATGCAGCTCTTACCATATTTTGTTGAGTCAAGTGTACAATTAAAAGCTTTGTAAATGCTGAAATTTAAAATTCAAAATTACAATGCAGCCTGATGTCTGTGCTCTAGGGCTATGTGCACAGGGCGGGAAAGGGGCAGTATATATGCAAAGAGGGTGTTGAAAACAGAAATCTCAAGTTCTGTAAGGAAGACCACTTTCAGATTTAAAACTTGCTTGCCTCCCTCCTTCAGTGGTACTGAAATGTATTCTGCTTTCTGCCCTCAATATAAGAATTTCATTCTTTTGAATGAATGAGTGAATTAATTAATGAATGAACTGAATTAGTATATCCCACCACAGCACCTCACCAGGTTTTCTAGATTATTTGATCCAGGATCTTTTAGGCTCCTCTCACAAGAGAAGTCCTCTACTCCAGTGATCACCAGTTTGGCTCTTCTCTGCTCCCCTTCCAGACTGACTTCATGCAGCTTTTTCCAAACATGGACTGCACTTAACAGCACTTCAATCAGATCATGTCCAAAAATGGAAAAGAGGAGGAGGATTCTGAGAATAACATATTCAACCTCACAACTCATATCAGTGCCCCCTGACTGAGGACTCAACAGCAGCGCTAAGTAGGTTTGCTAGCAGTGAGCCCAGGCTTAACATTCAGTGGAAATATACCTGACATTCAATACATCTTCCTACAACATGATGGACCTGTATTATATGCAGCATTCCAGGTGATATATTGGGAGTGCCTACTCCAATGACATTAATACTTCCATATTTCTTTGTGAAATACCTTGCCCGAAAAATCCTAGGATTGCTTTTGACATTTTCATGGCTACTTCACAGAGATGGTTCATAGTAATCTTATAATTGACTAATACACCTAGATCTTGCTCTTCCTCTGACATTTCCAAGTAATGACTTTCCGTGTGAAGGAGAAAATTCTTGCTATTAATCCTCAAATGCATGACCTTGCACTTTTCTATGAAATCTCATGCCATTTCCTTTTTTCATTCCTCAAGGTCTTTCATTTTTTTCTTAGAGTAAGATTCTGATCTTTTCCTGTGCTGACAGTACCTGTAATTTACATAATCAACAGAATTATCAGGCTGAATGTAGTGCCAGGATCCTCAATGAGAATGTTTAAGTCAGAACCTAACATCAACCTTCAGAAAGTTTTTCATAACTGCCTTTGAACTTGATATGCCAATTTTTAATGTGGCTATTGTTGTCTCTCATTTAGTTTGCTCCCCTGCTAAGTTAAATAGATCTTCCTAGTCTGGCAAATCCTTATCAAAGCAATGTCCTTGATTTTTTTCAAAGAAAGATATCAGATAAATGTCACAACCTACATGTGCTAAAACCATGTTTGCTTTTTGTTCTGCTTGTCATTTACTGATTCTTTCTTTCAACATTTGTTCTGTATTTCTGGATACTCAATAAAGAAGTTTGTAACATCCAAGATCATTTCTCTAACCTTTTGAAAACATTCTCAGAATGTAAATACCATCCACAGTGTATTTTATTCTCTAGAAATTGTTGCTAGACAATCTTGCACAACTGGGTTTTGAGAAACATAAGGATCCAAAGGATCCTGCAGATTGCATGTGCCAGAGGCTACATTTGTGCAGAAGTCAGGCTGGTAACATGTCATAAGGTAAAGACAAAAGACTTTTACTCAGGCAGTTGTGGCATTTTGTGAGCTCTTGGAGGTAAGCTGAGCAAACTTCTTTGCTCCTGACCCCAGGATGAGTAACTGAACAGTTGTCTTTGCTTAAGGTGTTTCGCACAAAAAGCTGGATTTTTCTCACAACATAAAGGCTTATTAAAATTCAAAAAAAAAATTTGGCTCCTTTAAATCTTGGATATTCTTGGTTCATGCATTTATTATGCATACAGTTCCTATATATGCAAAAAAGATATATTTTTATGGCAATAAGATTCTTGACCACTCACATCTTTATCTTACAGTCAAAGGAAAAGGAAACTCTGGCCTTAGTCTAACCACATAGAGGTCAATTTAATTGGTCCCTAGGCGATATTGAACTAATCAAGATAAAGTGGAACTTGTCTGCACTGCTGTTCATCTGGAATCATATTTGTGTGAACTGAACCTGAAAAGCTAAATGGAAAGTACAGGTTGTGAACTTTAGCTAGAAAGTTCTGGATCACTAAAATAACATCATTGGAAAGCATGAATCACATTAAGTTATACTATACAGAGTACTGACTTATCATGTTGTTTATTAGAAATGTTTGTATGCTATATATCCTTTGGTGGAAAAAAAATCCTCTGTATTCTTTCAAAAGCTATTTTTGTCATAAACAATAAAGTAGACATAGTTTAAAATTCTAAAGAGACAGTTGCAAAATGTAATTAGGCACAGAAATCTATTATAAACCTTCAGTCCGATGAAGATGACATCAGCCAGTGGAAGAAAAAAGCCCCACAAGAAAAACAAATACTATAGATTTCTTCAGAAATCAGGCAGATACGTAGTATGCCTTTTTGAACTTAAATAGACTCTGGTAGAGGTAGAGTTTCTGAGCAGAAAGAGTTGAGTTATGTCTAATTGTGGTTTGTTATTTAAATTGTTTAAAACATCTAAGCCACTCTTCTTAGGGTTTAATGTGTTTATGTAGATAATATATTCTCTCTCTAATCACTGCAGTGGTATTTCTTAAACATCGGCTTTTCTAACAAGGAATGTAACCAAAGAGTGCATATTTCTTTACTGGTTGATTTTAAGATGTTTAGAAAAAATAAATCTCTAACTGTATTCATGGAGGGAAAACAAAGACATTGGCCTAACATAAAAGTAAATCCTGAATAGGCTTTCTATCGAGCGTAGCATTGAAATATTTTGGTTTTTTATTTATTACTGTTGGCTATGAAGCTTTTATTAAACATCTCAGAAATATAAATGTACAATTCCCCCTCAACACCCTCTCCACCCACCCCAAGGCATCCATAACTTTTTTCAGCCAGCTATTAGGATTATGGAGGATGACTAAGAAAATTAATTAAAAATTAATATACACCAAGGGTTGTAATTTACAGCCCATCAGGTTGAAAATATTTTTCTTAGTTCATAACATGTTCCATGTGTGTGTTAAAATTCAAGAAAATTAGTCTCAGCCCTATATATTATATTTCACTGTTTCATTAAAAAGTTGCTTAAATGCTTTCATTAAGTGGAACATTTATTTAGATATTAAGGGAAATTATGTTGAATATGTAAATGATCTATTTGACACCAAAAGGGGAAAGAGGCAGTAACAATTTTAATTAAAAATTCAATCCTAACAGGGTTTGCTCTTGCCAACTTAGAAATATTGCACAGACTTTTTATTAAATAGCAAAGTATCTGGTTAAAAGCTATTCATTGTGTCATGTGGTAAGTCATCTTTCTCCCCAACCAATTTCTACAAAAGTCAGCAGCAAAACTCTAACTCTAGAAGGCAACAGATTCAGTGTATGACTTCAGAGCAGTTTCCTCCATGGGATAAAATGATGCATTCTGGCCTTGTTTTAGACCTGGCTAGATGGATCTATAAGGAAAGAAGAGGAATGTGACATATGCAGATGCACCTCCTGTCCTCTGCAGATCTCTGGCTGTCCCTGCCAAGAAACAGGATATATGGGACATGGGAGCTTTTGTTCCCTCTCCAGAGCTGGTGGACACAGGCAGAAAAGGGAGCAGCCGAAGCACTTGCATTATTTTCCATTTATGCTGTAATGTATTTGTATTTGTTTTATGTGAAGGGTAATATTTTCTTCCTGGAAAAATCCATCAACAGCATAATGACTTGGAATAAGCAGAGGGAGTGGGAACCAGAGAAGCTGTGAGTGTGTTTGGAAGCATTTGAGTTTTCAGGTTCAGAATAGTTGAGGCAGTAAGGGATCTCTGCTCCCGCTTGGGTTCATGTGTGGCAAAGACATTTGGATTCAGTGTGACCATCACGTGGCTCAGATTTAAAAAAGCTGCTTCTCTCCCTTCTTCTGCCATTGATCTTGGAGCATGGTCTTGTGTAACTACTTTGATATATAAGTGGTGGGGAATTTTTTCCTTTCTCTTCTTTTAACCTTTATCTCTTTTTTCCATTTGAACTGTAAGGCTTAGGAGAAGGAGTGTCTCATGACAGGTATAGTTATACTACACAATGAAACTCTTTTTAGCTAGGACCTATGGAGCTGTAATATCAATAATTAATAATCATGAACAGTGCCTGGTTACTGATTCATTAAAACTAAAATTTGTCCTAATTTTAACTGGATCCTGAAATCTCTGTAGACAGGCCATACAAACCTACTTAACAGCCCTGCCAGCCATTTGACTAGCTCATATTATCATTGGATTTAATCTTTCCAGGACTAAATGACCTCGTGCACATCAGCAAAAACTAGGGCATTGTGAGCTGTACCCGAGCTGGTAAAACATCATCTGAGGAAATCTTAATTCCTATAGCAAGTTGTAATGTGGTGTAAATTGAATGAAATTGTCGCAGGACATGGAAGCCACGCTCATTTTTGTACTTTGAAGGGATGAACCTTTCCTTCTTTACTCAGGCTGCCTAAATAAATAGTGTTAATACCTCTTTTAGTCTAAACCTCTTAGGCGTAAATCCAACAACTAGGAAACACTGAAACAGAGAAAGAATGCGGATGTCTGATTCAGGCAACCAGACTGATCTGCCTGCTCCTCACTTGGGGAAAACCAATTTAATTTATTGGCAACTAAAATAGATTTTGAGAAACCTCTCCCTTCTTTCTTTTCTCAAGTTCCCATCTCTCAGCGCTGTTTCTGGCACGCTTCCCCTGGCTCAGCCCTGGCTGCCGGGCAGCGTTCTGCCCTCCCTTGGCCAGGCTTTCTTTCCCCGGGGCTCTGGCCCGGCCGCCCGTGGCTGAGGGGCTCAGCCGTGCCCTGCGCTGGGGCCGCTGCAGCCGCTGGCACCGCCTGGGGCCGGCCCGGGCAGCCCCGGCACAGCCCCAGCGCTGCCGCCACCACACAAAGACTCAAAAAAAGATGAAAACGGATCTTGTCTGAAAACGTACTTTGGATAAGCACCTCAAATTTCAGATGACTATATTTAATGACAAAACACATTGAGGTTTTGGAGACTTGCATTGTCTTTTTTCTTTTTTTATTTTTTTTCTTTCTTCTTTTTACTGCAGTCTGTTACTAAAATACAATTCTGTTTCCTTTTGATTCTTTTTCTTTTTCTTTCTTTTTTTCCTCTTTCTTTTCCCAGCTACTATCTGGAACAAATGTGTGTATTTTGTTTTAGCTATTAATCTTGTCCTGTCGTGTGAGAAGGAATCCTGAAGTCGCTGGTTTTGTTTCCCTCAGAAATGTATCATATAAGCAAAGCATAAAACACACAGAGGAAATAAAAATAAAGAAAAAAGTTTAAGAAGGGTCAAACTTATTGCACAAAAATGTGCCACATTTTTGGGCAATAGTTTGCATTGATGCTTTGTGGATTTAATTTTCAGGAGCTCAAAGCAACAGTCTCTAAGGAAGCATCTGTAGATATCCTCTGCCTGAGAATTTTTGAAAATGGAGCCAAAAGAGAACAAAATAACAAATTTAAATCCTGTACATTTACATGGTAATACTTTTCTCTAGCTTCAGGTACCATACGGATTACAAGTCAGAGCTCACTAAGGCTTGTACTAGTTTAGTGCTTTGGTGTTTAATTTGTGTGATTTAGACTGAAGGAAAAGGTTAAATGTTACTCGCCATTATTTTCCTTTAAAATTTTGTTAAATTTCATTGTAAAGAAGGCCTCTAAGTTTACTAAAATTTTACTGAGTTTCCTAAAAATCGTATCAACAATAAAAGCAGGAAAACTGGTTTAAATAAAACAGGAAAAATGTCTTCCAAGAGTTAATACAAACATGATCATTTTATATCCCAGTATTCAAAAAGATATCCTAGTATTTCTACTACTTAGAGCCTAACTGAAAAAACAGAACCAAAATATATAGTATGCTTACTCCTTTAATATTTCTTTGGATAAATTTGATCTCTTGAAATAAACAAATAAATTTATTACTTTAGTTCCTCACAGTAACACCACTGAAATTCTGAGCCCTTAGAGATCTTTCTGCCACTGCTTATTAGAACTGGTCAGGCACTTGAAAAATGTTCAAGAAGAAAACCAAAAAGACCAAAAAGTAACTGTCAGTGAAGTACAGCCATTTAGCTGTTGCTGTTTTTTCAGTCTTTTCATATCTTCCAGTTCAGCATTTCAAAACACATTTCAAAATGCATTTCAAAATACATTTCAAAATGCATTTTCATTATGAACTGGAATGAAAAGGCAGGATTTAGAAAAATCTATTAAAAGTTCAGAAATACATTTGCTGAAGGCATAAGGAGTTTTCATTTGTGTCATGCTTAAACCTTCTATGTATGTATACAGCATTGTATATTAATGCATTAGAATTTTATTAGAAGAAAAGTCAAAATATAGTCTAAACTGTAGAATTGGCACAAAAAATTTGACAAAAATCAATTAAATAAATCATAGTTGCTCATTTGGAGCCTTTCCAATTAAATATTTCATCACGGTGATGAAAAAAGAACTTACATGTGAGAAATCTTCAGTATTCAACTGTTCTTGCAAGATTATATCAAGTTGTAGAAGCACACAAGTAGCACTTAAGGATGAGAATATCTTGGCCTGTGGGAAGAACCTTGCTTCATGTTATTAAAGCAACAGTGGAAAATTAATGTCTCTCTCAGCAGCAACCCTGTCAGTAATAGATGCTTTAAATGAAGGAGAAGGAAAAGGGAGTAGATGCCATGTATCATTATGACTGTACTTTTGATTTATGACTCACTTCAACCTCTCTGCTGAAACCAACATACATAAAATTTACCACAACTGAAATGGACTTTTCTCTCTTTAAAACTAGGCTATAATTACACAATCTGAGCCTGATATTATAATTACAACAGTTCAATTCCCTTAGAAAAACCCTTTCATTTTAACTTCAAGATGAAATTAAACAAAGTTAATTTCAGCAATGATCAACAAGTCAATGAGAGAGAACTGAAAGGAAATGTTAATGTCACAGGAGCATGTAGGGGAGCATAAGGTTTATTCTGCTGCCAGTAATTAACTAAAAATTTTGCATGTTTAGCAGTACCCAACAAGTAAATCTATTTTTCAGGAACACTCAGTGAAGCCAGTCAATTAGAATTTTTAAGGCTTTTTTTCAGCCTCAAAAATGTTGTAGTCATTCTAGTCATGAATGGTTTTTATAAGCCACCAAACAGTGAGAAGGAAAGGTATATCTGCACAGTTCCTCGTGTGTTGATACATGATACGTGAGCTTTCCAATGCAAATGAATGCAAGCCAACAAAAGATACAAAAAATCATAAGCCCTTGTTAGAAAGATGCAGCCTGGTTAGCCAGGCATGTTGGGCTTATGGGGTCTATAGACAAATTGTTCCCTCTGCCTTTTCTGAGAATAGGAGATTGAGGAGGATTAGGGAATGGGAAGGAGAAATCAGAGCACTCTAACCCTTATTTGCTCTTTCATATTTTTCTTAAGGGTGTATCTCTTAGAGGAGTATCCAATAGATGAGAAAATTGTGCACTACTTTGTGTAAATTGTGCACATGCTCCCCATGTGCTTGGAACAGCCTAGAAGAAGCAGTTCCTCCCTTTGCAGCAGAGGCAAGACAGCTGTATTTTGCCATTAGACAGATTCTGACTCTGAATGTAGCCCATATTGGACTGTTTTGGAAATTTTACCAGATGTGGACTTCGAAAGAAGAAAAAGCTACTTGCAGGGACCCATACCCATAACGTGTAACAAGTTTAAATTACTTAACTTTAAGGAACAACAATTTTCATCATTTGAGAAAAGGCTTAAGATTTGTAGCCACCTTAGCAGAACACGTGAAATCAGTGTGATGTTAAGTGGGTGTGAACTGAGAAATGCAGAGTTTACTTTCTTCCTAGGTGATTGCAACACTAATGGCAGAGGTAGCTTTCTCACGTCCGATGGTTCCTAGTAGTCACACAGAGTGTGCACAGAGGTATTACACTGTGCTGCCATCAACAGCTGTCAAGCCCCTCCACATATTCAAAGTTATCTATATATTGAACTCATGCCAGCAGAAAAAAAGAGCAGACACAAAGTCAGCTGAAAACCAGGTTTGGTTCCACTTCCCCAGGCAGTGCTTCAGTCATACCACAAGGGTCAGAATAAGATTAAAGCCACTACTACACTGTAAGTGATCTTCAGCCGAGTTACTACAATGAAAAAAACAAGGGTTCTGTCAAAAAAAGAAACACCTAACATGGTATTTCAAGTTTCCCCCAGTTCTGCTAATAGTAATGAAATTTAAGACATGCTAATATTGCTTGCTATAATTTAAAAAAATAAATTTGTATAATCAAGCACCATATTTCCATGGCATTAGATTCTCCAGCTAAGCTTTTATCACTAGCAACAACATTTTACTCCCATAGAGAATTTAAGAGAAAAGTTTAAAAGACCATGTTATTTTAATGTTATTTTTTGATTATTTTGAAGCTGAACATAGGAACACATCTGTTTATAGGCAATAAACATATTGGCACTTTTTCCTTCTGTCTATACCACTGCTATAATCAGGTGACTCTTTCACATGTTTCTTACTTCTTGTTAGTCTAACAGGGATATCATTATTTATTTTAATAGAGTTTTAATACAGTAAATTCCTTTATTACATTACACTATTTCTTTACTATACAATTTTGTGCCTATCTATGTCTCAGTATTTATTTCTTCCTCATGTTTCTCTCCATAAAGAAATATATTATCTCTTTGGTTTTCTTTGTTCAGGTTTTTATTTTATCTTCTGTGCATTTACTCCTGACATTTGTTCTGCTTGGTACCTTTGCTGTTCTTTCTGTTTTCTTTGTTCTCTTTCTATGCCCTCTGTATGTGTATGGTTTCAGTGACCTGGAAAAATGGTCATCTGAAATATTCTTGAAGCTTACCCTGATGCTACAATTCCTCTTACTTTAGTAATTCAAAAGTTTCTAGGAAGGCTTTGCATACATATTTTTAAAACATTTTAGCTGATGTCTCTTTTCCATGTTCCCATTAACAGCTGTCCTCCTGTGTCTTGGATCACAACTTGTTTTGTTGGGTTTTTTTTGACCTTGCTACATAGCTGCTTTTAGTTTCTTTCCATATCTCACTTTGCTCTTCTCATTAAATCTGAACTTTCTTTTCATTATATTGAATTCTAAAAATACCATTCTGTAATTTCACTGCCTTGGATAAAAATATTAATTCATTTGAAATTATCATGTGTTAAGGACAAAGGGTGATAAACTGCTGTACTAGATAGAATGTTAGTATCATAGTAAAATAATTTTTGACAATGGATGATGTGTTTGTATATACATAATGATCTTCATATTACATTCTTGTGGAGTTTTGGGAGACAAGGTAGGAACATTTGTGGTCACATGTGTATATATAGAGGAGGCATACCGAGTATATCCAATTCCTAAACCAAAAACTGTGAGGCACGATAAGCAATGCTCCCTAGGGTTTTTTCATTCCTGGGTCCTGATGGTATATCAGTCTGATTATACAAAAAAAAAAAAATAAAAAAATGTGCTGACTTACATTAGATAAGAACCATATACAGCTGTGTGAATTAAACCGGCTGTGATAGAGAGGAAACTGTGCAGCAGGAAAAGCTCTCCCTGTGCCTTTGCCAGTGATTGAGACTACCCTAGAGTCAACCAGTTTCCTTCAGATTCAGGAAGACTTATTCCAATTTAAGTAATGTTATTACACTACCGAAAGTATTTTTATCACTTATGCAAACTGTTTCATTCCCTAGCATACTCCTTTCAGCACCCAAGGCCTTGTCACACATTTTCCATTATTATTTTAAAGGGGATTTACTCCTTCTTAAAGAATAGAGAAAACTTCTTGGTATTATAAAAGCACTGGACATTGAAGTCTTACATTTATCCTTGGGCTTACTAGAGGCAGGGAGGTTGAGAACATGTCTATCCTACCCATGATTCAAATCTGATCTATAGGGATTGTCTTTTCTTTTTGAGAGAGAGATAATTCAGTCTGCAGAATTGAGCTTGACAGAAAATTTTTTGTCAATTATGTATGAAGCCTTGAGATATAGTAGTCTATCAACTAGGGAGCTGGATAAAAACTGCAAAATTCAATTTCTTTAAGTATCCTTAAGGCCTCAAAATTGGACTGGATTCTTCTCTATTGAAAACCTAAAACTTCATTGAACAACAGAACTCACTTCACATCTGTAGTACAAATGATTTACTATGGTAAAAGTAAACACATCTATTTTCATGAAAGGCTGGGGATAAAGTATTCTGTTTACCTTTGGAGCTATAACTGCTTCTTCCAGCAGGATGTTGATTATTTGGGCAGTTTTTCTAACTATTGATTTTAGTATCAGACGCCTTTCTTAATTCTTTAGTCTGTGCAGAAGATGTTAGCAATTAGTCAAGTTTTAGTTCACAGCCTTAGAGGCATCCATCTCTAATGTGAACACAAACATAGAATCATAAAATGTGAAGGGTTGGAAAAGACCTTAATGGTGGTCTATACCCAACCCACCTGCCACGAGCTGGGACATTTCCCACTAGGCCAGGTTGCTCAAGGCAATGTCCAACCTGGCTTTTAACACTGCCAGGGTTGGGGCATCCATAACATCCTGGGCAAACCTTCACAGTAAAGATTTTCTTCCTAATATCTAACCTATATTTCCCCTCTATCAATTTGTATCTGTTACTCTTCATCTAATCAGCCCACTTTCTGACAAAAAGTCCCTTTCCATCTTCCCAGTAGTTTCTTGTCAGGTATTGGAAGGTTGCTTCAGTCTGAGCAGCTCCATCTCAACCTCTCTTTGTAGGGGAAGTGCTCCAGTCCTCTTATCAGTTTTGTGTTTCTCCTCTGGACTTGCTCCAACAGTTCCATGCCCTTTTTATGCTGGGAACCCCAGAGCTGGATGCAGGACTCCAGGTGGGGTCTCACCAGAGCAGAGTAGAGGGGGAGAATCACCTCCTTGGACCTGCTGACCACGCTCCTCTGGATGCAGCCCAGGGCACCATTGGCTTTCTGGGCTGTGAGTGCACACTGCTGGCTCATGTTGAGTTTTCCATCAGCCATCACCCCCAAGTCCTTCTCCTCAGAGCTGCTCCCAGTCACTTCTCTGCCCAGCCTGTGGGTGTTCCTGGGATTGCCCTGACCCATGTGCAGGACCCTGCACTTGGCTTTGTTGAACCTCATGAGGTTTGCACAGGCCCAGCTCTCCAGCCTGTCCAGATCCCTGTGGGTGGCAGTCACAGGCATGGTAGAAGTGGAAGAAAAATACAGATTCTTTGATATGAATTTTTCAGAGCCCATGCATTCCCGTGTCCCTGCTGTAGCAGCTGTACAGGGACTGCATTTTCTTACATTAACCTTTATTGAAAAGTAGATGCCTCTTCACATTGTTTTCCTCCTCAGTAGTATTTTAGAAATAAAATGGAAACTAAATAGCAATGTCTATTTTGGGTAAAAAATTCTAGAATAACTAACTCCTCTCTGTCTACAATCAAAATGGTGGGAAAAGTACAGCAAAACAAAGGTCATGAAATTCTCTACAATATTTTCAGCTTCCAAATCAATCATGGAGAGATATACATAAAAAAAAAAATTAAAGTAAATAACTAACAAAAAGCAAGTTAAACTCTGACCTTTTATACAAAACTTTCCTAACATGCAAGGACTCAGTCTGAGTCAGGTGGTACAGTCCAGGGGTATGCTTTGTAGTCCTGTCTTCTTTAATTATTGCAGTGTCAGTTCAATGGTTCTGTGAATAAAGAAAGCTTTTTTTCTTTTTCTTTTCTTCTCAAGGTAACTAGCATATCATCTTCCTTGGCCTGTTTACCCTCAGCAGAGAAAAACGTGTTGGAGACTTCAGGCATGAAGAGCGTGACATTTTGATGCTTTGATCTGACTGCTGCACACACAAGTGGTTAGGACAGAAGTGAAATGTCTGGAGTGGTTATAACAAAACAAAGTCTTTTGTGCCTGAAAATATGTGTGTTTATGTTTAGATGATCATATCCAGGCACATGTGAATTTAGTCTTCAATATATCTTATTTTTCTTTCATTTTTCATATATTACACATATTTTGGATCACTGTCTATGAAATCACATCCCCTTGTGTGATCCATTGCACCTCTCAGTTTTCCACTGACCTAAGTTTTAAAGTTTATCTATGAACTTTTAAAACAACTCAGGACTAGTTCATGAACTCTAGACTTCACCACTGACAATTTAGTCTTTTTATACAATTTCTGCAGGTTTGTCCCCTGACACATTGTTTAAACAGAATCCTGCATGAGAGCTTCTGTGTAGAATGTTAACAATAAAGAGAGAAAGGGTAAGACCATTTCAGTCTATTGTACACTGACGGAGAGAAAGCCGTGAGTGATATTCACCCCTCCACAGGCACCCCTGTGCCTCTTCCTGCAGCCTGGGTCTACTGAGGAATTTCACAAAGACTTCCTAAAAACTGTAAAGAAGTGTAGCATCTAGGAAGATTACAGTCATGATACATTAGCAGTTTTTCAGCTGCGTTACCCAGCATTTGGTATGTGGTCAGTATGAAGTTGGCAAATCAATTTCAAACTGTATTATACATGTTTAAGATTAGAAAGAGGTTAAAGATAAAACATTAGTTTAAGTCCTAGTGTGTGAATCAGGATAATCTACTAAATTGTTAATTATGATCTAAGGCCTTCAGCATGATCAATTTATTCCTCTTTAGCTAAAACTCATCTCTCATCTCTGAAATATGTAGCAGGCTTTTATAACCTTGTGTTTGGTCACTAAACAGACACCTTGTGCAATGCATTAAGAATATGTGCAATCTATTAAGAATATTGTCATCATCATGAACAATCATTAAGTAATATATGTAGGTGGTTATATTTGTGAA
The DNA here is from genome assembly GCA_013400775.1 of Chaetops frenatus. NCBI lineage: Eukaryota > Metazoa > Chordata > Aves > Passeriformes > Picathartidae > Chaetops > Chaetops frenatus. Next base: position 212,228 of record VZTR01000493.1, on the reverse strand, counting down.
GAATTTAACACACAGCTTGCATCTAAGTCCACATAGTTTATCACAATTCTGATCCTTTTTTATTAGATAATATTTTGGTTTGAATTGAGACTAATTCTCAAAATGACATCACAGTGGATGGTCTAACCCTTTATATATGCATTAAATTTAAATATAAAATTTAATTAAATTAAAATATTACAGCCCTAGCCAAAGAAAGATAGAATTAGAATTGTATGAATAAAGAATAATTACAACTCTTTATCTATTTATAGGTATTTTCTACAACTAAAAGATCAAAATGCTTTTTTCCATCTCAAATCATATGCAAAACTGAAGAAAAGGACTTATGCTGGTTCACTCAAACTAACACAGAGTTGCCAGCTTAAGGGACTACCCTAATTGTCTCCTTCAAATTTGGTGGTACCATACAGCAGTTACCTCAGAAGTGCATTTTACATTTGTCTGCTGTTTTCCACTTAATAAACATTTACCTTTAGATTATATTTTCTTTTCCTTGCTCCTCAGATGATAATCTAATACTGAAAAATGGGCAGGCATGTGTCTTACAGCCAACGTCATTATTTATAGTATTTTGTGAAAGTATAAGCAGTGATGTTCAGTTTCCTTTCATAACAAGTGATTTATGCTGGGAGATGTTAATAGTTTTGTATTACTTTCTGACATGAGATCCATTAAGATGTCACAGCTGCAGCTGTGTGCTTATCATCTCACTTCAGTTTGTGTTTTGGGGAGGGGGAGAATATTGGGTCAGATGCACTCGCATGGTATGGGATGAGTTTGTTAGTATTGGCACATGCATGGAAGACATTTCATCCATTCATTCCTTGATCTTTAGCCTTTTGAGGTTCACTAGAAAAACTTCTGTTGACTCAAATGATGCTGGATCAAGCTCTCTGAGAGCTGATAAATGTTATCTTGTTCTTGTCAACAGTAAAAAAAAAAGGGAAGTCAATGTGAGCTACAAAAAACTACTACTTATGTCTGCAAAGAAAATGTCTACTTCCAACTTGTTTAAAGCAGGAAGAAGTTCAAGAACCAACAATAATTAGAGAATAATAATAAAGAAATCCTTTTTCCAAACTGCACTTTTTTCCTAGCTTTTCTTTTTGCTATTTCTCACTGAACATTTTTTTCTGCCTCTTTTTGTCACTTCCCAGGCTCTCCAGCTAACTTTCAGGCTCCTAAAAAGGCTAGCCAATATTTTTTCACCCTTCACAAAAGAGTATACTCACCTGCCACATTGGTCCTTTTTCCCAGAAGGTAAGGAAATTTTTTTTTTTTTTTTTTTTTTTGTCTTGTCTGCTTCTACTGCTAATTTTGTATTAGATTTTCTGTCCTTTCTTTGTCAGAAGTCACATCAGGCCTCAGAAGTGACATGTCTTTGAAACACTGACTTATGCAAATAATTTTGTAAGTGACTTCAAAATCCTGCAACTTCCACTCATGACTATATCATTTCCCCAAGCTGTTACCAGATATAATAGGCAGCACCCTTTTTTAATAACGTGATAAAAAAGAGGTGTCCAGAAGCTAAGAAACATTGAGCAAAAATTCCTTCTTGTCTTACCAAAATAAATAGGAGTTTGATTCTCTGGTTATGTATCGGATTTAGCACTGTAAATATTAGCTATGAAAGTGGATTAACATGTCTACTCCTGTTACACTTTAGTTTATAGTAAAACATTCTTGTGTCTTCTGTTTAGTCTAATTTACTTTCCCATGAAACCTTGAGTTGTACCCTTAACCTGATGGATTTTTTCCAGTCTACAAGGGTTGTTTGTCTTTCAATATTTACTGAAAAATTATAATGGATGCTAGAGACCTCTAATTTGAGGTTACCATACATAACAAATGAATCCACACTGTTTAGCTGTGGTGTCCTAGGAATTAATTTGGTATGCACAGGTAACTGGCCCCAAGTTAACCTGGAGGATGGTTAACAGATAACCCAGTGCCATTAACTTTGGGTTCTTGCAGCCATGGGCCATTTGCTCCCAAAGGAAAACAGCAAGACTTAGAAGAAAACAATTACTAGATCAGCATGAAAATCCAATTAAATCTCACAGCATGTAAAGATGACATGAAGGTTATCTAGGTGCATATTATAATTTTCTGTGAACATGCACACATACAAAGTCAGGTGTATACTTTTGTTTTGAGGGACTTTTCTTCTATGTTAACAAAAAACAAGAAAAGGAAAATCTCCTGTGTCACTACCTGTACTGTTCTGTGATGCTTGCCATCCCAAAATGGCAGCTAGGCTGCATACTGTGCTAGTTTACCTAAATTTGGATGCAACATTAGCAAACAGAAGTGTATCACCGTGAGTCCAATTGCTCAAATATTGTGCTATTGTGGTGCTGGAACACTTCACAGTCACTGATTATTCTGTCTTCAGCAAGTATTGCCATCTGCACATTGTTGCCTAGCTACAGAAAAATTAAGTTTATGCTGAGTACCAGATGTGTACCATGGCCCATGTGAGAACCTTGATTCCTACAGGATCAGTAGTGGGAAGCTGTCAGAGCTGTTGTTTTCTTTCAGTCTTGATGGATAGGCTTCCCTTTCCACTTCTAAAATCAAGATACAGGGATACAGAAGTAGAGGGGTGGGAAACTGCGTTTCGGGGCTCCCACTTTAGATATAAATTTACATACAATCTTGGAGATTCAAACCAGGTGGCACAAGGTATGTCGGGTGTGATGGGAAATTGGGTGGGTCTCAATTAGATAGCCAGCCTTCCTACTTCACTGGTAGCCATTCTCTGATAGGCTCTATAAACAGAAAATACTTTAGTGTTAAAACACGTTCAGAAGTGAAGCCGACTTAAGTTTTTCTCCTACATTATCATTTTAAGTTAAAGTGCAGAAATTTCCTACAGAAGAAACATCATCCTTGTGCAGTTAGCAGTTGCTTTATGAGAACAGAAATGTAGACCTGCCTGTAGATGCAGCAGCAAGAATTTTTTTTTTTTTCACTGAGATTTGACATTTAAAGATATTTTTACTCTGGGTTAGTGTTCATGAAATGGAAGAAATGGCAATGTTCAGAAGTTTTTTGCACAGTTCTTCATGCATATCTCCATCCTGATCTGCACAAGATGCTCTTGTTAAAAGGAATCAGCCAACAGTATCACTGTTTTTTGATACTTTTGTGCAACTAAGAATAAAAGGAAACCATCAAACTGATTTTCACTAACAGAAACTGGACACAGATATCCAGAATGTAACAACTAACATGTTTGTCTTCTGTTTAACATTCTCCAGAGTGTGAGTGTATTCTTGCACTTATGCAGCTTTCTTTTTATATATCAGCATTCATAAACTTCTTTGGAAAGCAGATAAGAAGGAAGATCATGATAAGCCCTGCTTTGGGTATTAGTGATAGAAATCGGTCATGCTGTCAATATAAACGTATTTAGAGCCTGTGCACAGTGCAGTGCTTGTTTTCTTCCTCCAAGAAACAGCTGCATGTAGCCTTAGATTAATGGGAATGTGAAAACAACAATCTTTAATTTTATGCAGCTAATATTTCAGAAAATATCAAAGTAGTTGGTATAGTATTGAATGAACTACAAAGTGCAATCTGAGTTACTTTTATCTTTCTATACACAGGAGAAATTACCAAAACTATCCGTCTACTTTAAGATAAGTCTCTTCCTAAAATGATTTAACAGCACAATATGTAACCATCTTATGAAACTCATTTAACACTGTTGTCCCTGGACATGAAGTGAATTTTAAGAATGTATAGAGAATGGATTAATTTTTAACTATTACCATGATTACAGGTCTAGCTGCACAGCTGTTGTCCTCTTGGCCTCTGTAGGTACATCCACTGAGGTACCAATTCTTAGGCTTCTACCAGACCAGACCTAGAAATTATCTTAAACTAGCTCATCAATATCTACTGTACTTACTCATATGCAGAGGCCTGTACGCATCCATGAATACAATGATCAGTAAACTATTTCTAACAAAAAAAATTTGTTTAAATGATGAAACAATGCAGACAAGAATGACTGTAAGGAAGGAGGCAACACACAAGACTCTTTAAATAGATGATTCTCTCATAGTAATGTGAAGTGGAACAGAATTTCCAAAAAACCTTTAAAAACCTTTGTGAGTGAGTCTCCATATTGATATTTATTTTTTAATCTGCTTGAGAAAAAGGGAAATGCCTTTAAGTTTCAGTAGTGCTCTTGTGCCCACTGTTCTGCCACAGCAAGTGGGACAAAAGGTGGGTAGATGAAGGGATAGATGGATGGATGGATGGATGGATGGATGGAACTTAAGATTATAACACTAAGAAATCAGCTTTGTTTGAATAAATCAATTTACTTGAAGACTGGCCTACCTCATCACCACTGAGGTGTTATATTCTGTTAGCTTCTATACATCTCAGATTAAACCACCTCAATAATTTAACCTGCATATGGTTTTCATATATGTTCAAAGTGTACACTTAATTCTATATCATCTGCATTCTTGATTATCTGTTATCTTCCTCAATGTATCTTAACTAGATCCCCAAACAATGGAGGTTTTTTGGTTTGTTGTTGTTGTTGTTGTTCGTGTTCTTGTTGTTGTTTTTTCAGGATAGGTGGTAACTATTGATATTTTCAGAGTGTGTATATTATTCCTCTAAAAATCTTTACCATTCTGAGAATACCTTAATGCCGTGTTTTAGAAAATATGGGTAGAAGTTGATGCCAGTGCACTCACTTCAAAGGGCCATTGATTTTTATTTAGACTCCCTGATCCTCTAAGGACTTAGGTATGTGCTTAGCTGTCTCCTTCATGGCCATGGACTTTCAAGTATGTGGGACCACCACACAGATATATTTAAGTGTGGGATTTTTTGTGTCTCTAGTTGGGTCTTGTTTTGAATCTGATCCAGGACAGAAACCTTCGTCTGTTATTCTATAAACTTTGAAAGCACTGATCAGAAGAATGCAAACAAAGAATGAAATATTACTTAGTTAAATAATTTCCACATCTTTTGATTTTTGTCATGCTTGGCAATTAGGTTATCAAAGCTATTTACTTGTCAGCAAAGATTTGTTTCTTCATGACCTGTCTTATCCTCTTCTATAACTTGAAAAGGAATTTATAATACTGAATTACCTTAGACTGTGATGTTCAAAAGAGCCGGATTAGGATTTGACTGCAAGATTGAGCAGGAAGAATAGCTGGGCTGAGAAATACAGTGTATTACATGAAAATATCCACAGTGCAAAAGCAAAGAGCAGGGAATTAGAGAATCATAGACTTGTTTAGTTTGAAAAAATCCCTTTAACATCAAGTCCAACCCTTAGCCCAGCACTACCAAGTCGACCAGTAAACCATGTTTCTAAAAGCCATATCTAGATGTCTTTGAATTACCTCCAGGGATGGTGACTCCACTACTTCCTTTTGGCAACCTGTTCCAATGCTTGACAATTTTACTGTGAAGAAATGTTTCTAATAGAAGATCTAAAGCTCCCCTGGCTAGACTTGTGGCCTTTTTCTCTCTTCCTATCACTTGTTACCTGGGAGAAGAGACCAATCTTCACCTTGCTACATTTTCCTTTCAGGCAGATGTAGAGAGCAATCAGGTCTCCCTCCTGAGCCTCCTTTTCTCCAGGCTGAACAACCCAAACTCCCTCAGCCACTCCAAACTATAACTTGTGCTCCAGACCCTTCACTGGATCTATTGCCCTTCTCTGGACATGCTCCAGCACCACAGTCAGTAGTGAGTGGCTCAAAACGGGACACAGGATTCGAGGTGCAGCCTCACCAGTGCCGAGTACAGGGGGACAATCACTGCTGGACACACTGTTTTTGATACAAGCCAGGATGCCCTTGGCTTTCTTGGCCACCTGGGCACAGCTGGCTCCTGTTCGGCTGCCTGGGACCAACACCTCCAGCCTACACCTCCTTTTCCAATGGGCAGCTTTCCAGCCACTCTTCCCCCAGCCTGTAGCATTGCATGGGGTTGTTGTGACCCAAGTGCAGGACTCTGCACTGGGCCTTATTGAATCTTATCCCACTGGCCTTAGTCCAGGGATCCAGCCTGCCCAGAGTCCTCTGTATCTTTCCCACTCTTCAGCAGAACAACACTCCCATCCATGCTGGTGTTGTCTTTTACTGGAAATGTCCTCATGCCATCATCCAGATCATTAGTAAAGGTGTTAAACAGGAATGCCCTCAGTATGGAGTCCTCAGGAACC
>VZTR01000493.1:91989-102890 GCA_013400775.1 Chaetops frenatus | reverse complement strand
TTTTTTGAATTCTGAGTAAAAATTTATTCGAATAAGTATATGTAGAGTGTAGATTCAAGAACACAAACAGAAATTTGATTCTGTTGTTAAAAAGTAAGATTCACATCAAAAAAATCTGTTCTTTCCCTTTTTTTGTGGTTGCATACAAAGGTTTTTAATTTCATCCACATCTTCTTTCAGTATCTTTTAATTTGAAAATGTATCTTTGAAAACCCCTACAAAACCAAACCCTGCATTCAAGCTTTAGTTTAATAAGGTTGCATTTTAGTAACATTACAACACCTTCAATGAACATCTCAAAAGCAGAAATTATGATGAGGAAAGCGGGGGTGAGTTAAGAACTAATTTTCAATTTTAACAACTTTTAACAGTCTACCACGCCTGTATAGTACAACTTATCTATCATTATCCTATATTTTTACACAGAAAGATTTTTCTAAATTCACTTATTTTTCTAAGTTCACTTATTAAAAAAATCATTGGCATGGCATTGTGAAGTACATGTATACATACATTTCAACCCAAATAGTGATGCAAACTTGCAAAAACACTGTGAAAGTATGGCTTGATGCTATAGCACTTGAGCCACTCCTACCTTGAGCATACTCAGGCATGCTGATACATTTGGCATATGGCTTGAGACAGATTTTCAACTTCTACTCTGTTGAAAAAACACACCCTAATGAGTTTTAGAGAAGTGTGTGATTAGAATCAGCAGTATACTGAGTTCTCTGTATTTTTAAGATAAATCAGCTCCCCCACCACAGTGTTTTATAGCCAAACCTTTGGTGTTTTACAATAAATCTGTGCAGATTATTTATCAAGCCTTTTGGAAAAAAAAAAGCAAAACAGCCTATCCTGAAAACTGGGATTGATGTCTGCAATTATAAACAGTCACAGCTTGATAATATACCAGTATTGCATTTTCAATTTAATTTTTCATTGACAAAAGAGTAAATTACACCAATTTTCTTTGACACCAAACTTTCTTATTTTGGGGGAAAAAAAAGCTGCCAACAAAAAAGGTAGATTTAAAACTTACGCATATATATTAATGGCAAATACTCTTCCGTATAAAGTTATTCCACCCATGAAAATGTATTTTCAACAACAACAACAACAACAAAATCAGTAAAAAAGTAAAAAAATGCAAGAAGAAACATCCAGGTTGTGCCCAGAATATAGGTGCACCGAGTAATATCTCATATTTTCAGGTGGATACTTACACATGTCAATAAATTCTTGTAAGATATGTATGCTCAGAATATAGTATTGTTTCCTTTTGTTTAGAAGAGAGTAGTAAGTTCTTAAAAAAAAAAATAATTTTAGTTGTGATTTATGACACTCAAAGAGAAAAGTGAAACCTAAACACTAAAAATTAACAAGAATTAATAGGCAGGTGATCTTTAACTGTTCTCCTGCTGGACACAGTGTAGAATGTTACATCTTTCTTATGTAATATATATATATTGCAAGAAATTATAACAGATAAAAAAAGCATTTCTGATAAAATTTGATTGTCTTACAATCTATTTTTTTTTAGAGATAGGAGAAAATTCAAGCTGTGTGGCAATGTGAAAGTAAAACTTCCAGAAACAGTTGAAATTTTTAATACAATTCAGTGCACTTATTTATAAATATGTTTAAAAGCACATACAGAAGAGCAGTACAGGAAGTCCTTTGTGCAAGCCACACCTGCTTTCTACTGTTCAGATGGCTACAAACACAGGCTATTTTTGCAGAGGTGGAATGGACAATTACCAATTATCAAAAATCAGACAGCAGAACTGGCTACTTTGTGTGTTTCTACAAGCCTTTTTTTTTCTTGACTCATATTTTCACATTGAGGTAGTATCATATGTGAGCAGAATGCTTCCAAATAAGCATGCTAAAATCCAGGCCTGTCTTCACCAAACTTCGCCCCAGAATTCAACGGAATTGAAATTCCACTAGAACTTTGGTCTTGCTTGTGTGAGAAAATGCCAAAACAATGAATATTACACATTTCTTTGCAACTTCAGATCTAATAGATACAATTCATACTTCAACCAATGCCAGGGAAATCCATGATCAGTCCAACCTCACTGATTCTTGTGAATTTCAATAAAATTCATAAAAAATCACAATATTAAATTTCATTAAATTCTATTTTTAGAATTCATAGGTTTTATCTATTCAAATGGAAAGAAAAAGGAAAAAAATACACATCTAAATCTTCTGCTGTTGACTTAGTTTTAATGGAAATGTATTTATGTCACCATAAAAGTAACAAATACCTCACTGAAACAATTTCTGTGAAAAATGAAAATTAGAAACAATTATGTGTTTCTTTTTTTCAATCAGTGCTTATTAATTGGCATTAATAGAAATTGTGAGCACACTAAGAATAGTGATTAAATCCCTACACAATGTAATGGCAGCAGAGCTTAGCAATAAAAGCAGTTTTAAATGAAAACTTGAAGAATATTACTCCTACACGGAATGGTTATTAAAAGCATTTTAAAAAAGATATTTGCGTATTTTTTCCACTGATTAGTAAGACAATAAAATAATAAAAATAAATTGAAAATTTATTTTTTCTCTCAAATAGCAATAGGCTTTGCTTGAAGACAAGTCTATTTTAAATAAATAACAGTGAACAATAAATCTAAATAGCAAAAGTCTGCTCAGTAGCAAAAGAAAGTCAGAATCAAACAACACAAAACTGCTCCTTCTCTAGAGTGTTTTTAGCAGCATTTTTCTCCTTTATAGTACAGTTGCTTTGGTGATCTAGCTCTGTAGTTTCGTGGGAAACCTTACATCCTGCCACTCCTGCTTTCCCCTTCACTTTTCAAAAATCAGAGAAAATTAGGAAAGAAATACAACTGTCAGCCCTTTGCTTTTCTTCTGACACAGGTACTAATTTGGTAATTTTCTATCTGTATCCTTTGCACTTCATTAGCATCAAGCATTTTCATGTACAATGGCATTTTCAAGGCCAGATCTGCAGCATATGCAATTTTCGTTCTTAGGGCTGCTAATTGTAAAACTTCTGGGGAAATGAAACTGATTATTTACAATATTACAGAGGAAAATTTCTAAATTTTTACGGTGGCACTGCTGTGTAAAACCCAGTGACATCTGTGGATTTAATAATCCTTGCTGTAAGTTACACGGGAAGCACCTACTGCTTCTCAGTGGGAAGATGAAGTCCTGCCCAACATGAGGTAACAAACGTATCATGGTTGGGACAGCCCCAAGAATTTCTTTTGGACAGGGCTGAGAATGGAACTTTTTTGAGAATGGACTTTGTCTTTTCAGAAAATTACTGCTTCACCTTGGAAGAGACACAATTAATGATTTCTTAAGTTTGGGTTTTCACCCACCACGCACTGCATAGCACTGCAGTTGCTTTTGCTCAGCCCTAAAAATCCCCTAAACTCTGGAAAGCATTCAGTTTCTAGATTTCAGGAGGAGATTAATGCCTGTGAACAGGCAGTTCCAGTGGAAAGCATGGCATAGCTAAGCAGTAGCCTGTTTTTTTTGCAGTGATTAGTATCTGTGTAGCACTTTTCTTCCCCAAAAAAGACGAAAAATATAATACTCTTCCCTGAACTGCTATGAGGTAAGAACACACTGTTAATTCTATCATATGAACAGGAAAACTGCACAGCTGGGTATTGCTGGTCATGTTGAAGTTCATAAGACACAATTTCACCTATGGAATGTAAAAGATTTGCTTACATATGATATTTGCACCACTTTCAACATATAAGATACCAGCTCTAAGGTGGGTATAGGTGAACTGGTATATAAACATTTCTGCTGGAATATCTTATTCACATTTGATTACTGTGGCAGGAGAACTGTGATAGTAATACAGCAGAATCCATTCCACTCTCTGTACTGATTACATTAGTCTCCTGTTAAGAAGAAATTGTACTCAACTATAATGATTTTGTAAATGTAGAGATGTACATAGACATGACCCTTAAGGAAAAAAACCAAAAACATAGCAATGAAAATGTTAGACAGCTTTCATACTTGCCTGTCTTTACTACTTTTTCGCTTACAGTCTAACACCCCTTTTTGTAATGTGTGCTGTGTCTCACTATGTCTGTGCTTTTATACATTTTAGAATAAGCAGGTAAGGACACAACCATCTGAGCCAGTTTCATGCAACTGGTTTCACGGTCATTGTATTTGAACAAGCAATCTGTGCTGGTGGGTGAAAAATACACTCAGGGAGTCTGCTTCTCTAGTTTCAAGTAACCAGAAAACCGTGGCCATGAGCTACCTCCAAGTTGCGAGTAACAGTTCCAATTGCAAATACTGTATTTGGGGGAACTATGGGTAGCTCTAAACTGTTCATACAACTATTACACCAGAGTTAGAAAAAAGACCAGGAAGGATTGTAATAATAGATGTTTTGGTTCAACCTGCAAGGACAAGACTGCCCTGACAATATATTTTAGAACAACTCTTCTGCTTGCTCATATTATTGCCAAATTACAAAGGAGACGAGTAGCCTTCCATATAGAATATGACCCCTTTTCTTTTGAATAGCCTTGATATCAGTAAAGTATTTCTTGATAAGATGAAAGTGGGAGACTTTTATACTGCAACTAGTTTGGAGGTCATATGGATAGCCTGGCATGATGATGGACTCCTCTAAACCTTTCTAAACCAAGTCCAGCTTCCTAATACACTGTGCCTCTACTGTGCCTTTTGATGGGAATCCAGCTGGAGGAGGCAAGAAACAGGCATTTGGGATACTTCCAGACCTTGCCCTGGCTTGGAATCATGCACTGATTGTTCCACAGTTTGAATATAAACCTAATGGCCCAGGATCCAGCAAAATATCTAAACCCTGCACCTCAGAGGTCACAGTTCCACATACCTTTACAGTTAGCAGGTAGTTTCAAAAGCCTCCATGCTGCAGGTAAATTCCTTCTCAATGAAACCATTTTCCTAGGAAAAGCTACACCTCTTGAGTTCTGCCATTTGTCATCTTGCCATATGTCAGTGCTATTGCAGTTTTATTATTAGAACTGCATGAAAAAGTAAAATTTAGTTTCAAAGTTAAGAATATTATTAAAATGTTCCTAGGTGTATATTTTTAACTCTGAATAGACAGATAACTGAAGAACCATGTTCAGTTTCCACAACCTCATTCAAAAATTAATTTTGCTTAGATTTGGATTTTGTCAGAGTTTTTTTTCCAATGTGGTAATAATAGAGGATATCTTAAATGAAAACTACTTTTTTTTTTTATTCTTAAGCATTTCCATTAATCATTCCGTTCTCTAGTAGCATGAATATTTAGTGGTCTGAAGCATTTTTTAAGACACTGACATGTCTGAAAACCATTATAAACTTTAACTTTTGAACAGTAATGGTGTTCAAGATGAAGATTGCTCATGACAGGAAGATGAAGAACATTCATGACAAGTTCTCCTTGAAGAACAGCCACCTCTGATGGAAAAAATTTCTCTGCCCTTTTCTAGTATTTGAATTACATGTTGCTTTCACTTTTTGTCATAGCTGGATGTCAACCAGCTGGCTGCTACCCAGTTTCTGTTAGCAGCTTTCTGTATTTTGTTAAGTCAGTTTCTCGGCAAAATTTCCTGGATGACTGAATCCTCATCAGAGAGGAGGGAAAAAAGCAGATGTATATTTCAAATAATCCAGTTCCCCTTTTGCAAAGTACAGCAGCTCATGTTCTGCTAATCAGGACAACAGAATACAATAACAGAGGGATTTTTACCACTTTGCTTACTACACATAAGCTATTGCCTGAAGCTCGGCTTCAAAGACATGACTAGAGCAGGAAGGACTACAAGAGCAAGGCTGTAGCAAGACAAGATTGCTTAAAATTTGTAGTAGTGGGATTGGGATTGGAAAGGTGACCTTTAACCTCAATTTTCTGCTAATGTTCTGCTTTGTCAGTTGCCCACATCTGCATGGAGCTAATGGACAGATACAAAAGAAAATTCAGAAGTCAATAACAGCAGCATCTGTCTTTTCTGCTTTCAAATCCAGATGTGAGGTAAATTAACACTTTCAATTCTTTTGCATTTATACATTAAACATCATTTAAAAAAAGTATCTTTTAGGTGTCTTCCATGAAACATGAAATAAATAACTTGCTTTGGCTATTAATTGGGCTCCTCCAGACTTATGAAATAGTCCATTCCAAAGACTATTTTCCACCTTTTTTCCCATTTTCTGGCCCATTTTATCAAAATGTTACCTTTAATGAATACAAGAACAAACAATAGCATAGAAAGATGAAATAAAATTATCTAAGGCTGTAAAAAAACCTGCCCAAGTATAAAGTTCAAGCCCTAGAATTTCCAAGAATATCCTGTTCCAAGGAAGCTTGTTCAGATCCCTATGCTGCATAGAATTGTTACCTTAATGCAAGACCATTACAATATTTCTTTTTCATGTGTTTTCCTCCTCCAGATGGATTCTTTCCAGTTGTTTGTGTATGTGTACTGAGGCAGCCAAGTTTAGTTGATCTGACTTTTAGACAGTTGTTAAATATATTATGCCCTCCTTCCATGAAAAAGCAGTAGTTAGAAGAAACAAATATGCTTATTTCAGGATTCATAGCAGTATAAGAGTGCACATTCCAGGAACTATTTAGTTTTCTGATAGCACTTTCATTCTCCTCTGAGTTTTTCCTGGAATAATAAAATGCAGTTAAATTGCAAGGCACGTCTGAAAATCCAGAGTTCAAAAAATGTATGTACCATTTATATTGTAGACTAGCATTATGAAATTATTCTGATTTTCTTTTTTAAGTCAGGAAAACCACATCAGTACTAAAAAATGGCCTTTTAGAAATGCAGCCCAAATTTTTCACTTTTTCACAGCACCAGTATTCTTCCTACAGGTGAGGAAGTCAATGAGATTTCAGCACTCCAGAGTTTTGAAATTCAAAGGGATTTTTAATCTGTTGGTTGAAGGGTGCAATGCTTTGATTCTGAAAATTCATATAGCAATAAAATATGTTGCCCATCTTGCAAAACTGTCTACTTTTCATAGAATCATAGTATGACTTAAGTTGGAAATGACCCTAAACATCATCCAGTTCTAACCCCCCTGGCGGGGTCAAAGACAGCTTCCACTATATAAGGTTGCTCAAAGCCCTATCCAACCTGGCCTTAAGTTTGTTTTGTCCAATCCAATGTCAAAATATTTATTTCCAAACTCACTTGAAAATCACCCTTCACCTGAGTGAAACTCAGAAACAGAGGAAGAAATTTGTTAAGTTGTTTTGGGTTTCTGTTTTGGTTTGTTGGTTGGTTGGTTGGGTTTTGATATTTTGGTGGGGGCTTTTTGCAGGGGAGGAGGTTGATTTTTAGGGAAAGGCAGAACCATTGATAAAACAAGTAAGAAAATAATTCCTAGCAACCTAGGTACCTCTATGGAATAGATATATCAAAGTGGTAGGATTGCAGATCAGTAAGGAAGATATTTTTTGAGAAAAAGACTTCCTGTTGAGTAAAACATGCAAGAAGCAATCATAAAAATAGATTTAGTAGTTATACAGAAACAAGTCTATTTAACTGATATCCTATTAATGGGGGGGAAAAACCCTCTTGAAAAAATTTAGCATTGAGTTTACATTATTCTTACACCTGTAACCCCATTGTGTAATTACTGCACATTATAAGATATGCATAATTATATTTATATAAATTTTAAAATATAGGATATACATTAAATTAAATTTTCTCTCTTCAAATATTGACATGCATAGTTGAATTTTTTTTTTAACTTGAATTGATCATTCCAGGTGGTTTTGCTAAACAGCATATACTCAAGTTTCCTAGAGAGTGTCAATGTAAAGTGGTGAAATTTTTACAGCATCTTGGCTATTCTCTACCCCTGGAAAGTTTATAAGCCATGTTCCTGATAACACCAGAAAATTAGTGTGCAAAAGAGGTATTAGACAGACAGTGAGAGGGAGACCAAGTAAGCCACCATTCTTGGATGAGTTTCTTTTATTTTCCTTCTGTAAATCTATTTAGAAATGAAAGAGGCTTTAGCTCCTTCTAGGTCCTTGGTAGGCAAGAGAGAGCCAGGACAGCCAGTAGGTATGCAAAATCAGATGCCATACAGGGAGGGACATGTCTCACTCTCTCTACAGATGAAGAGAGATGGATGCTTCTCTATTTCAGTCTTGAAGAAGAACAGCAAGGCCTGTCTCTCTATCTGTGTTGCCCTTAGTCCTAGTACATGGAATATTTTATTTGATACAAGTTTTTCTGAGATTTCTCTGGAACAGCAGTGATCCTCACTAGCCCTCCTGTGGAGCAAAGCCTAACAATGTGAATTTGTAGTTCTTGTTCAGACACTGCACAATGAATACCTGAATATGCAGAAAACCCCAAAATATAAGAATAACCATAGACTTCATAAAAAACGTACGGCAGCATAAACATTTATTCCTATGGCCACTTCTGAGGGACTGATAAATGTTAAGATGAAAATGTCTCAGTGTTGTTTGAACTTCATTTTGAACTGCTGCTTAGAGATTTGTTTTACTGCAAGGGCTAACATTAAGCAGTTTAGTTGCCACTTCTGCATTTGGAAAAGTACAGGAGAAGCAGCATTTGACCTATGAAGTCAGACACAAACAGGAATGTTCTGGGGTCCATGGTCGGCAGGGGAACGAGGATGGAGAGAGGCTCTGTTGCTGGGTGGTTCTGTTCCCAGGAAGATTTCTTTGGACAACCCCGTTGAGGGCAGAGAGGGGCTCTGCTGCTAGGAGGATTTCTTCGGGCAACACCCCTGAAGAGCCAATCATTTCTTTGCAGGACCGGACTGTGGGAAGGGCTAAACTGTAAATAAGGAATTATGAACTCATCACCTGTCAGCCTCCTGTCCCTGCTCGTGCACCAGCCACCCACTGCCTGATCAAATCGGACTGACAGGACTCTGCTGGATCCATGGTGGCAACGCTCTCTCTNNNCTCGCTCTCTCTCTCCCCCTCTCTCTCTCTCTCTCTCCCTCCCTCCCTCTCTCTCTCTCTCTCTCTCTCTCTCTCTGTCTTTCTCAAGTTCTGTAAAAATGGCCGATTTGGTCTAATATAGAATGAATTATTTATGTAATAGAAACAAAAATAACAGACATAAGACTTAAATTATATACTACACAGGAATAAGGACAAAAAGAGACTACTAGTAGGTATATACAGCGCAAGGTTAAAGTTACCATTCGTTTTAAAGCTAGCAAAGAAATAAAACAACTTAGCATTCAATGTATCTTACCAGACAGTTGGTGAGGCACACATCGAGATCCTTTCCCTCAGTTCCTGGGAAAGTAACTATGGAATCTGCATCCAAACTCAGGGGAGAATTCTCTAATGCTTGTCAGGCTGTGTGTGTAAGAGGCTTTTGCCTCTGTGATAATTTGTGACTTTCGTAGTTATATAATTTATATAAAACAGTGTCTCTCAGTCAAGAATATTTCTTTTATCTCTTTCCATATCTGCTCTCCAGACTAAGATGTTGATTCTTAGCTGGAGCCTGAGCCCTTTTTTTGGCACCAGGGATGACCTCTTGCTGAACCTTTCACCCTGTGTTATCTCTTCCGTATCTGCACCAACCATCTGTGGTAGAGAGGGGAAGGACACGTCCTGCCACAACAACCAGTCAGACTGATACTAACGCTCATGTAAAACCATCACTGCATTTGAAAGGGATTTTTTTGTGGGTTGATTTTCCCCAAGGTGGTAATCAGTTCAGGCTGCTGTGGCTTTTGCCACTGACTTCACCTCTAAGTTAAAAACTAGAGGTCTAGCATTTGACCAGGTTTCACGGCTGTGGTGCTGCTCCACTGCTGAGAGGCAGCAGAGTTGTCCCAATGCTTGAGAGAACAGTCGCCTCTCTAGGGAGCTTATTTTTTTCCTTTATGCACAGAAGATTGACGTGAGAACAGAAAGCCCATGAAGAAAAAACTCTGTCTTTCCTTTCTACAGCACCTGAATGATTGCACTGATAAATTGTGAGGAAGATGAATTATAAAAAGGTGATAACATACCAGCAGCTCATTCCAGTTTTAGGCACAAACTCAGGATAAGCATTGTCAGGGGGAAGGGGATCTGATTTTATGGCAGTTAAGGAGGAAGGAATATGGGCAAGCCAAAAATAACCCTGGAACAGTATAGTAACTCAGTCTTAGTTAAGGTCAATGCTATCAGAAGCTTCCTCATGTCTTGCCTGTTCCATCAGCAGGGAAGGAGAACCCATACAAACTCTCTCACTGTAATTCCAAGCAGGTTCCCCCAAGAGTTTTAGCACAGTTAGAAAGTCTGAGGTACCACTACTCTGGAAAGATTAAAATTCTCTTTTTCTGCTATGTATCATAACAGTTGATAAAAATAAAAACAACAATAAAATTAAAATAAATTATTATTTTAAACCATCTTAAAGTATTTACAACATAAAATACATTTTAACCTCTCATTAGAATAGATTTTCCTTTTTTAAATTTTCTATATTTTTTTCTGAAATATTGTTCGCGTTTCATTCAAAAATTAGTTGAAACACAGAGCAAGAGATCAATACGGAAAGATATTTTGCTCATTTTGGACACTTTCCTTTGTATATTGGCTAGAAGCTTTAAGATACAACGTGTCTCCATTAAATTCACCATACTGCATAATCCTTCTTGTGTAGCATCTAGAGTGTACTTTGATGTTGCACTCTGTTGGGGTTTGGGTGTCCCTCCCTTTTGTTTCTCTTCACCTGTGGAATTTTTTCCCCCATCAGTTGCTAAGGGACCATAATGGCCGGGTACTTAAGGGGAACAAAAGAAGTGATTGAACTGAGGGAAACAGGTATTGTGAAGCTGGGAGAGGTTTTTGTTTTTCTCCCAGCAGGGTGGGGGTACCTTGGAGTTTGGGG
>VZTR01000493.1:74494-90983 GCA_013400775.1 Chaetops frenatus | reverse complement strand
TTTTTTTTTTTTTTTTTTTTTTTTTCACAGTTCTTTATTTTTTTTTTGAAGGAGAAAGTAAAGACAGAACTGTAATTTCTCATTTCGAAAAGTGACAGGAATAATAAAATCCAGGTATTTCTAGTACTTTTAACCTACTGAAAAAGTTTAATATAAATTCATTGTGATTAAGGAAGAAAAACAGCTTAACAAGTTATTAAAAAAACCAACCAAATAAACTAAACCAAAATACAGATTTGCATTAGCTAATTTCCATAAAGTAGATTTTCAAGGAAGATCACACATATTTTATGGTTAGCAGATTCAGTGACATTTCTGCTAGTCAACATTACCCTGCACTAAACCAAACTTATAAAAAATCTCGTGTTCTGTCACAATTAGAAACCTAATATAAATTGAGGACTATATTATGCTTTTTGCCTAAGTTTATGTGGTGCCAAAAATACTGATGACTGTATTACAGATAAAGTATTCCAAAACTTTGCAAGGATTGAACTTCAATGCTGAGTTCTGTTTCTGTAAAGAAAAGTCTAGACCCACTGTAAGGTAAGAAGCATCACAGTCAAAGTTTACATAATTTACCTCTATGGCACAAGTCTATTTTTCATCTTTATATGCTTGTAAGAATTAGAAAGATAAGAACCCTTTGCATATATAATTTAAGTTTTTATTATAGAAATTATTAACTAAACTTTGCCTGTTCAGACTGCTGAGAGTTGAAAATATAATGCATACACCAAGTGTGGGGTTTTTTTGTTGGTTTTTTTTTTTGTTTGTTTGGTTGTTTGGTTGTTGTTTTTTTTTTGTGTAAAACACATTAAATAACTAATTAAATTGTTGGAAGGAAACAGCTTTATTTTTCTTTTATACAACCTAATTATCTTTCAAAAAAAAATCTATTTATTTTAAAGTTGCCTGCAATCAAGTTTAGTGTTGATGAAAAATCAATCATTTTAAAACTATATGGCTGAAACTGTAGGAATGTGTGAAAGTGCCTATCCTTTTAGCACCTGAATCGGTCCTATCTGAGTTAGAAACATTATTTTTTGTTTCAGCACAGTCATGCTTAGAGAAAAAAAAGTCTCATACTTCAATAAAGGCTGAGAACTCATAAGTGATGTTAGGCATCTTTTCAGGAGCACAGCTCCTCTCCTGTGGCCTTAGCAAGGCAGTAGCAATCCCTCACATTCCTTGTATTCAGGTGTTCTACAAATAAAGAATATTACATTTTCCCCCTCTGCAGCCAATCATAAGACAGTAAAAGGTGATGCAGTTAGGTGTAATTCTGGACTGAGGGGTTTAATTTCAATTCCATTAGCTTTGCCATCTGTTTCATCTCAGTAATACAAGGTACTGACAGATGGGGATGCTGATCTTGAGTTCATGGTGTTAAACACTGAGCCATTGGCTAATAAACTTACTGCCATTCATGATCAAATTCATTACTAAATTAACAGTAAGACCCTTCTACTCCCCAGCTAGACATCCAAGTCCTACATGGGAAGATCTATGATACCTGCATCCTTTGAAATGGCTCATCCCAATGAGAGGAAAGGGGTGGTTTCCTGCATATCTGGCCATAAATGCTGGAGGGAATCCCACTCCAGAGCTGGGCACAACAGAAGAGTGATTCCTCTTTGATGCAGACTCCAGGTAAGAGATTTGGTTGTGTCCAGTTGCAATGCACTGATCTTGATACAATGCAGAGCCTTGGGCTGCCCAAGGAGCATTTATTTTTACTTTTTTCTTATTGATATTTAGGCAGATGTGAGAGCTGAATGTAGACGAGTAAAGCACTGCTAAACCAGTTTGTGAGTTACGGTTAATCTGAGTAAGGGGCTTGTCTCAGGTGAGCTGTAGCTAAACACGTGGAGTTGACTGCCACACAGGTCTGAGATTCACTAATGCAAGTGTATTTATTGTCAGGAGTTCTATATTTGAATCACCCTAGGCTCTTTCTCTATAGTAATTAAAGAGAAATAAATGCTTCTAGAAAATAATTAATCTCATGCTATAGTAGACATCTAGGTACAGATAAATCATACTATTTCTCTTTGTTGACATAAAAAGGGCTTTATTTCAGCAAGAGTAATAGCACATCCTGCATGAAAACTTGCAGTATTTTTCAGATTACTGTTAACATCCTAAAATAAGGAGTTTAAGACCGGTATGTGATTTCATACCCACACTGCATAGATTATTTAACCTCTGCTACTCCAGTTATGGACTCTGAGGGACAGACTTATGGGCAGGCTTACCTGTTTGACAGCCAGAGAAAGAGAGCTGGTGTTTCCCAGGGCATGAGGTGCCAGGCAGTGGGTCAGGAGGGTGTTGAACCCTGCTGCTGTTCCTGAGGAATCTGCTCTCCCATTAGGTTTTCTTTGTTTCAGTAAAAAGATGACTGTCCTTGGGCCTCAGCTGCAACTGGCTAGTAGATCATGTCTGAAATTACCTATGTGCTGGTCTGGGAAAAGAATGCAACAGGAATCAGTCTTACATAGTGTGTGGATTGGCAGATATGGGCTCTTGAAAAAACAGGGATTCCTTCCTATTTGGATAGCAGTAATGGTGCACAATATTTCAGATTATTTCTAGGCTTGAGCAAAGCTGAAAGGGTCACTTGAAAAAAAAAAATTAATTTCCCTACTTTTAGTATCTTTAAAAGAGATAAACAGCAAACTCAATTCTGACAATTATATCCTTACACACAACGTGAGACAGCAGGAGCCAGTATTCCTGAAAAGGAGATTCAGGCTGTTTCAGTAAGCACAAGAAGACCTCAGAATGATTTTGTTCAGACTTTGCTTAGAAAAGGATTCTGTTGCTAGATGTAGTGCTATGCAGTTCTCTCTTCCTTACAGGGACCCACGGATGCCATAAAATGGAAGAGGAAACCCGTTTCTCTGAGCTAGAAGTCTGAGCATAAAAACCTTCCAGGTATTGCACTAATTCATTGTTGCAATAGGTGTGAATTTAGTCACTGCTAATTACTGTGGTTGCACTTCTAAATATCTTTTCTTTTTACTACATATATCAATATTTACTGTAAAAGTTAGTTGCACTTCTTTATTATTTTTCTTGACTACAACTTTTAGACAATAATTTCTTCTCAGACCTGAAAGACAAACAACCCCCCCTTCCTCCCATTTTAAATTATTTTCTCATAATTCATTTTCTCAGAATATATATTTATGCTGGGTGAGGAGAAGGCAATTGTGTTCATATCACATACCACTTTTGTCAAAAAAGATTTCTAGGAAAAGTAGAATGCATTATTAATTGTAAGTCCCTACAAACTAGAGTGTTTTTGGAGGTGTTTTTTGTGTCAATTTTTTAAATGGCATAGAAAGCATTTTTTTTTCTGTTTTATAAGTTTGTACGATTTTTCCACAGTAACACATTTGAGTTTGTCCTTCTGTCTGTAGATATAGTTGGATTAAGGTCTATTTAATTTTCTGAAATCTGTAAAGAGGCTTTTTTATTTTTTTATTCAGCATTGTTGATTGGTCTTTTTTTATCCCCTAGCAAAAGAAGTGGCAGGATACTTCTAACTTTTCATTCAGTTTTCTCCCTCCCTTAACACATTGTTTGAGCTCTTTCCCTTCTGCAGGACACTGCTTAAAGTGCACCAAAACTGTCACTTACTTGTAAGAAATGTCTCTGAGAACTCCCCAGTAAGCTGAGACCAGCTTCCAGTTCAGAAATCCAGGCATAAGTATGTCCATCATGCATTTAAATTTTGACCTACTGTTTTTCGTGATAACTCACCCATGTAATAAATCTGAGCCTTGATAAAATGTATACTAAATTATATTATTCTATTGAAAAAAGTTGTTAATTAGTAAATTAAATCCTTGAGAAAGTGATAAACATTTTATGGATCTTTTCTGGAACAATGGCCCAGTAAAAGGAGCAATTTTGGGAGGCAATTCATAGAAGGGCAAGAATATTGTAATGAACCAGGAACATACTGACCCAAAACAAAATGGGAAGATCATCCAAGCTTCAAAAAACTTATAGAATATAACAAGAAGTAACAGTGTGAGACAGTCAATTGGAAGAGCACAAGGGAATGAAAGATAGTGATCTTGGTACAGCAGAAGTATAAAATTTTCACATATGGAATCATAGAAGAGTTTGGGTTGGACAGGACCTTTAAAGGTCTTCTAAGTTCAAATGCCCCTTCACAGACCAGGAACATCATCAACTAGATCATGTTGTTAAGAGTCCCATCCAGCCTGACCTTGAATCTTTGCAGAGATGCAACATCTACCACCTCTCTGGGAAGCCTGTTCCAGCTTCCACTACCCTCACCTGTTCCTCTACCTTCATTGTAAAAATATCCTTATCTCTATTCTGAAACTACCCTCTTTTAGTTTTAAACCATTATCTTTTGTCCTATTGCAACAGGCCCTACTAAAAAGTCTGTCCCAATCTTTCTTATAAGCCCCTTGTTCATTAAAGATGGATTTTAAGTATAATAAAGACAGATTTTTGTAACTATTTCAATAAAAAGAAGGTACAATAGAAAAATATTCTGTAGAAGGAAAATAGAAGTTTTTCTTTTAAATAAATCAATAAAGAGGTACTTGGAGAGCCCTGGGAATGAAAACAAGTAGTATGTTTGATATAATGAAGACACAACAAGTAGACAAATAGACAAAAGGGAAGCTGAGATTAAATTTCAGAAGTGACATTCTGAAGGAGGACAGTTGAAAATTATTCTGTTCTTATACCTGTGAAAGGTGTTGCAAGGAGATGGCAAGCTGCCATTTTATCCAAAGCTAAAGCTGAAAACGGTATACAGAATATCCGTACGTATCTAACATAACCTTGATTTGTGGATGATGAGATATATCAACATCTGATGATGTCAAAGTAAGCACTGAAGCATGAAGTAAGGTGAGGGATAAAAAGTGGATTGGTAGAAAGAAGGAAGGCTGAAGTTGCTTGTGTTAGAGAGACAAGATGAGAATTTAAGATTTTCTTTAGGAGTATGGAAGTAAATCAGTATATTTCCTGCATCTATGCCGCAAGTTAACCTAAGCAAGGATGGAGAATGAAGAGTTATGACTGAACTCCAGGAAACATAGAAATTTGAAGAAGTCCTTTTAAAGACACACTAAGTCAAGAGTGACTAAAAACCTAGGAGGAAAGGGTATAGGCTCGGAATTCAATTCAATACAGAGAATATCTCATGGAGAAAAATATGGTTAACTCTTGAAGATTGTTGACGGCCAGAATGAACAGGGTGAAAAACAACAGTTCTTGAGATCTGGCTAGGAAATGACCATTTGAAAATCTGGTACAGGAGTTTAAGCTGAAAGCAAGATATAAAAGCTGAGAAAGAGATGAATGCAGCCATAAAGGAAAGCCACAAAATCAGGAGGATACATGGACGAGAGGAGGTGCAATGTCCCTGCTCTTGTACTCATCTTCCAAAGCAGCAACTGGCAGAATCTGGATGGCCCAGGGGCCTGGGGAGCACCACAGGACTTGCTCTACAGCTGCTCTAAGCAGCTCTTTCTCTCGCATCACTGACAAACATGTTCACAGCTGAGAGCACAGAAGAGACAATACCCACTGCTGGCTGCCAGGCAGTGAGAGGTGCAAACTGTCAAACTGCTGAACTTTATGGAGGGTGGTCTAGACTTTGACAGAGATCTCCTCTCCAAAGCTTTCTAAAGACAGTGCAGAGGTAGCGTATTTTGATAAAAAAGTCAAAGGGAAGAGCAGATAGACAAGGATTTGGAGGAGGAGATTACAGCCAAGTCAAGAGTAGATAATAGGTATCTGCTTATTGTGATGTATTTCCAGTGCACTACTCGGAGCTCCTGGGGTTTCAGCTCTGTCATTCTCTGAGCGCTTTGCCATCTGCACAGCAAATGGTGTGAAAAGGTGTTTAATTCAAAGTGGCAATCATATAGTACAGTAGGTAAATGATCGACTCAGCAAGAGGGAATAGTTGGTAAAAATAATATCATTCTTTGACTTCAAAAAGTTTTCAGAAAGTTGATTAATGTTAAGACCTCCCTGAAATTCTACTTGGTGTTGACCTTTATAAATCATTTGTAACTTCTCTCAAAAAAGTTTCATCATCTGATAATACCAGTGTTGAGAGGTTTCCTTTGATTTTTTATCCATTTATACCCTTAAAATACAAAAATAAATGGAATTGTAGCTCTCTTCATCCACATGTAACCCTGTATACAGCTGGTTTATTTATTTTGCAGTTTAGTGTTGAAAGCAAAAATATTAAATTCTGTCCACAAGATGCAAAAAATTAATTCAGCATATGTTTGTCTATACACCACATTTAGACATTGGATACAGCAAAATACATCACTGAATGTATCTTGCCGTATTGCCACAGATTCCTGAATAGTATCATTCAGGATTAAATCTGACATTTAAAAACCCCAAACATATTTGCTATTTAGGAACTAAAAGCTGAAAATATTCTCCAATCCCTTGGGTAAAAGTAAGCTATGTAATTTTACACATTTATAGGCTGATATTTAACATGCTTTATTTACTGCAATGAAAATTTTAATGACACATTATTAATATGTCTATTTTTCTTCATATTTTTCATATTAGTTTTCATTATGCTTCCTCTGCAGTTTATCTTCACATTTTTGGCATAATTCCACTACTTTAAACCAGTTATTCTCAGGACCAAGTAAACTTATTGTTAGCAAGTACATTATTTACACACCTAGCCTGAATTATTTAATATCTTGATTCTTAAGAATTAATATCTTGATTCTAATAAGATGCATTGTGTTAATTGGAATTCCACTGTAGCATGTTATTAAATCTCTTTTTAGACATTTAACACTGAAATAACTTTTTAAACGCAACCCATTTCTTGCAAAAGAACAAACAAGCCCAGTCCAGTGACAGAAAGCTACACATCTTATCATCTTAAAGAAACAGGTCTGTCACAGTTCAGACCCAGCTGGCAACTAAGCCCCACATAGCCACCCACTCACTCCTCCCCTGGTGGGATAAGAGTGAGAATTGGAAGGGTAAAAGTGAGAGAACTCATGGATTGAGATAAAGACAGTTTAAGAGGGAAAGCAAAAGCCACACACACAAGCAATGAAAAACAAGGACTTCATTCATCTCTTCCTATGGGCTGCCATCTCCAGGAAATCCAGTCACCATCGTGCTTAACGGTGGCTTGAGAAGACAAGCACCATCACATTGAACATCCCTTTCTTCCTTCTTCTTTCTCAGCTGCATATGCTGAGCAAGATGACTGCAGCTGTAAAGCAGATGATACCATGAGGTCTGGAATATCTCTCTGGGATCAGCTGTCCCAGCTGTGTCTTATCCAACTCCTTGTGTACTTCCAGCCTCCTCTCTGGTGGGGCAATGTGAGGAGCAGAAAAGGTCTCAGCTCTGTGCAAGCCCTGCTCAGCAGCTACTAAAATATCTTTATCAACACTGTTTCCAGCACAGATCCAAAACATAGCCCCGTGCTAACTACTATGAAGAACATTAACCCAGCCAAAACCAGCACAAGGCTTTTATTAGATGCTTAAACCTACATTTAAGAACTTTAATTCAGGCTCCTACACTTTAAAATTCTGGATACTTGACCACCAGCACACTGAACATTTTCTTACAAGACTCAAATGCCTGATGTAATGTTAGATGTGACTATGCAGGACATACTGCATATTGAATACCATTCAGCAAACCTCACTTATTTTTCTCATTTTATAGAAAGAGATGTGCTAGGAAAAGTTTTTACAATGAGAAAAAAAAATGTACAGATTTTAGTGTATTTTTTCCCTATTTCTATATGGAGCCATAGGCTGACCTTGAAAGTAATATTACGAGGCTATGAAAATTAGCACAGTGCAAAATCTTCCTTAGGACTACTACTGCCAGGTTCCTGAAGATTTCTCACCTCACTGTTGCTGCTTATCCAGGGTCTCAACAGAAAGCTAATGCTTTTGTTTCTTATATTGCATTCCAACTCCATTAGTGACCCCACTAATCTATCTCTAAATGAACAGAGACTGAAGCACTGGTTGAAACGGCACCATTTGAACAATTGTATTCCATGCCCCAGGCAGTGGAACGTGTTGTTCCATGTAACTTGGGCACCTTGAATCTGGAGTGCAATGACTTTTGCAGGAAATGGATCCTACCTGAGACTAAGCTCAGCTTACAAATCACACATTTCCCTTTCATTTTCATTATGGGGAAATAAGAAATGCTCCTTACTCTGATTTTGGTCCCTGGCAATAAATATTTTTACATCTGAGAGTAGTTCACCTCATGATCTCTACACACAAAAAAGTGCCTGAAGCACACTTCAGATCTGTACAGAACAATTTATATTTTGCCCAGTGTATTCACTTGATCTTATAGGGGCATTTGAATGTAATGGTCTTAGAGACCATTTGCTGTTTCTTGCTGAGATTGCCTTGTAAATCATACACTTTGTTTTGAGAGGTTTTATAGGCCATTTGTGGGTGGAAGTGAGGAATCAATAAATAGTGCAGCTACGTATGTGACGTATGGTAGGGCAAATTGACTGAAAGTCTTAGACTGATGTAAAGAGATAAAAAGTACATGAATATACTGTTGGTAGGTCTTGAAAATAGACAAGATTATTAAAGCTAACAGTATTGGCAAACAAGAAAATGGCAATTAATTTAGCCAATTGTAGCATTCCTATTTCTGCTAGCAGTCAGCCCAAATGAAAAGATGAACTGAACTGAGGAAAAATTCCAGACCACAGCCTCAGCCCAGCCGTCTAGATTCACAAATCCAAATTAGAAGTGTGACTCCAGCTACTCTGAGCTCTACTCCTTTCATTTGTTCATCCTGAAATCTGACTCTAGGCCTGAAATACTTCAACTACATGCACTTTTACTTTCACTCAGAAATGTGTTGGGCTCCTTTTTAAGAATGACTGCAGATAACTTATGCTTCTGGTTTTTATTGCCCACTTGAACTTCTAGAGGAAGTTAAAGGTGTCAGATCTTCTACAAATCACACACTCTTTTGTGAAACAGGTGCTAATAACAGAGAATTCCTCAATATTCTTGAAAGCATGTTGATCAGTGAAACAGGTTATTCTTGGATACGACTTAGCAGAACTTCTAAGAGTATGCAAAAGCATTTTCTGTATTCAAACATTTATTCCCCATCAAATGATTTTCCATATCATTCCTCCAATGTAAAACACCTGAAGAATAATGTATCTTTATGTTCACTGTGAATCACCCAATGCAGCAACTGCTGTTTGCACTGGCCAATTTGTCCGTTCAATTAGACCTGTTTGTAGACCATAACAACCCTTTTAGTTCTCTTATGGATCTTTTGGTTCCATTTATTTTCTTTTGAGGGTAGTGTGTCATTTGGTTTTCAGTCATTTTAAATACCAGCTAGATAAAATTGTGTGTGCTGGACTTATTTTTTATTTCCTTGCTGGTGTTTATATTATCTAACATGTTCTTGATCAGCTTTTAAAAGGAGGATAACACCTGCTCTGTGCCTTCAGGATCTCAGAAATCACAGTGGACTCCTGCTAGAAAATAAGGAGTGTGGATGGAAGTTCTCAGAGCTTAAGCAGGAATAGATGCTCTAAGCTACTTCTCTCACACCACTTATGCTATGTAAATATCTCAGCCTGGTTCTGAAAACAGAACAATGATCAGGGCCTAACCTATGTTAGAGCTTAATATATCTTTTTCAAGCAGTTCACAATTATTTGCTTCACCTTTATCTTTTACTACTTTTATGGTATCTTCTAAGCCATGAGTCATTTGTTATTGCTGTTGTTCACTGACTAGATTACAATTTTTGTAAACAAGAGTAACAATGCAAAGGAGATTTCTGGTTAGTTATATTAACCCATCCCCCCCTGTAATCTTATAAATAGTAGATATTGGGAACTTTTTTGAAAGTTTTGCTACAATATACAATCTTTAGAAATAACCAGGATAGCTTATGGAAATACTTGCCAAAAATGAGTTTACAAGGGTCAAGTTACTACCTACTGTTATCTGAGAAAACAAATTCTTGGTTGTAATAATAAATGTTCTAGCATGGTGTAACATGAAAGACAAGGTCTAAAAAAATAATCTCAATGTGTAAATTCCATTTTGTCTGCATGTCACAATTTAAAATACAAGGATGAAGAACAGAATCTTCAGATTAAACATTTTGGTCATTTCCACCTCCAATATCTAACATCAGCATCTTATAAGTATGCATTTTCCCAATAACAGTACTAAAGAACTTTTTTGATAAGCTAGTATAGAGCTAGCTAACTTGAGATGTCTATTTCTTTTTTCATTAATGTGCTAAGTAAATTTTCCCCCGTCTTTAGAATATTATTGTAATATATGTTTTGTACTGTATGTACTTGAGCATCTTTAAGACTCAGACAATTTTGAACAAGTAAAGTAACTATAAATTCACTGTTCAACTTTGCAAGAAGTAATACGTATCACATCTATTCAGAATTATATTTTCTCTGACACGTACTATTATTCTAGACTTTTATCTTCTTGTTTTTCTTTTGGTGAAGGGTTGTTCTCTAGCCTTCACTTTTGATTCCATTACTATGACCCATCAGTCTGTCATACGGTCCAGGAAACTAAAAATGTAATAACAGGTTTCTGTATTGTTACGGGGGTTTTTTGTCCCTATCATTCTAGAGAATTTTCTTTCACTTTTTGACATTTTTATATTTATGGCTGACATGTACACAATCATGCTTAATCTTACTGTTATCTCCTGTTATGCAAAAATGTTACCATTTTGCACACACCTTTTCTGAGCCTACTTCTAATAATATGATAGTTAGGTCAAGCTTCATGGGATATGTCCATGGGCTCTCTCATTCTCTTAACAAAAAATTTGCCTAAATGTTCTGTATAAAACTGAAATGAGATTTAATGGGCAACACATTTACATTTTGTAGTGTTGGTGTTTACAGCTAGTAAAGCAGGCAATTAAGCTGTACTACATTTTCAGACTGTACTAAAAGTAGAATTAACCCTTCTATTCAAAAGATTAAAAGTTTCTAAGTATAACTACAGGGAATAAATAAAAGTTTTTCAGTCAAGAGATGAAAATACATTTGTGCAAAAGGAAGCAAAAGTCCCTTTCCTCTGCTCCTGCCCCAAGAAAACACATTGTGCAGGTGTATATTTAGAACCCAGGACGGATATCATATGGTGGGTCCCTCAGGCTGCCTGACAGCCAGCAAACTGTTAAAGAAGGTGTAACAGCTGCTTCCAGTAAAACTGCAATAAAGATGGAAATACATTAAACCTAAATTTTCTGCCCAGCTCTCAAAGGAAAAAGTCTGGAAAAAAGGCATCCTGTGCCTGAGGAAATGGCTTAATACCATGAAATGAAAGAGCTACAATAATGTATCAAAGACAAATTACAAGATTGTTGAGAGACACTTGAGGTTGGAACTGCCCAAACTTCTCAGACTTTGTGCAGTGGGCCATTAGGAGAAATGTTATACCAGAGAGTTAGCTTCCTGGATATATGGGTGCATCAACAAAAATTCCAACAAAAATGCCAACATGCCGCAGCTGGAACATTGCAGTAAGCACAAGAAATCACACAGTACCAGTCTGCTACACAAACCACCTAGCTACATTTTGGTTTTATATTTAAAATATATATGGATGTATAAAGACAGAGGGGCTCTTGAAAGGCATGAAGATTTTCATGATTGTTTTGAGTGAAATCCTGTTTCTCTTTACACCAGTGGCAAGAAAATATGGCAAAGACTGGATTTCAGTGTTTCAGTGCTCTTGTAGCCCAGCTAAGGATCACATCATCTACATTCACCAATTATGCTGTGTTTTGATTTTAGTGTTGATACAGAACTTTGTGCTGCAAGAAATGCAAAGAGATTATTTCTTCCTTTTTTTTTTTTTTCTTTTTCCTTTTTTTTCCTCTCACATAAACGGTAGCCTTTGCTGGTTTAGGAATCATAGTTATGGGGGGAATATTTTCATGACATACTGTTTAGAAAGCATATCTGGAAACACCAATATACATAGTTTAATGTATGGAAGAAGAGAAACCACTTGGCTGGAGATACAAATAAGGAAATTCATAGCATTCAGCTATCTTAAGGCCTAACCAAACCTAAGGATTTTTTTTTCATTATTGTTCTATTCTGGCATTAAATTAGATTCCTTGAGCTGAGATTGGCTAGGCAGAGTTGACTGGCAGGAAGACGGTATACAGATGGAAAGGGACCGAGAAAGCAAGGATAAATACCTAAGCTTGATCCAGGAGTTTTGTCGCCTAATTTTGTCAGTGTATAATGTGAGAAAACCAATCTCCAGCTGAAATCATTCCTCTCTTCTTTTATTAACACACCTTTTCTACCAGAACAGGTTTGCTAGCCTATAGCACATTTTGCATAGAGGTAGTAAAACTACTGAGGGAGAAATTCCTTCTGCAAGTGTACACACTGCCTGCTCTGAAGCACTGCTGACATAGTTATGCCAATGTAACTACAGAAAACTGACAGCTTCTCAAGTTAGCCTGTATTTATAACTCTAGGTTAGACACAGGTTGAAAAGGCCATTAACACTTTTATGTAAAATGCACTGCAAATAATACTCTCCGTAATTCCTTCTAAATTTATCAGAAACACTTACAGTAAGGACTCAGTTTGGTGGAGTTCATGAAGGAGCCTTCATGAATTAGTGAAACACAGACCAGCTAAAATTTCACATAAATTTGTGTTTGAGACAAGGTTGAAGATTGTCACTTGCTTAATCTATTGATAATCTGACCCCAAGTAACAGCAGCAGATATTGCCATTAGTGGCCATCAGATTTAAGAGTTACTTTGTGATATACCATTCATAAGTCACCTTTTCTTCCATACTATAATCTTCCTCATGCAGGAGATGGGAAAAGTAAAAGGCTTTAAATCTAACAGGGTTTTACTTGGTGTTAGTAAGCAGGTAGGTCTGACAGTAGCCTGCAACTTGTGAAAATAAATGCTGAAGAATTTGTAAAAGAAGCAAACAAATATTCTAAGGTTGAAATTGTGTTCGATCTTCAAAATGAAGCTGAAGTTTTTAAAGACTGATACCATCATGTTACATTTAATTTTCTTTATTTCCTGAGATCAAGAGCAAAAATCTGAAAATAAAGTGTTTGAAAACTGTGAACTACTTATACTTTTGATCTATTCATAACCAGGAAATTACAATAACATTTAAAAATCTGTTTCAAAAAATGCATAGATAGATTAAAGAGACTCAGATAAACTTAGAGAAAGAAAGAAAATCTTCAGACTACCAGTGCAAAAATTGTTGATAATGACAAGCATTGTGACTTTGAATGTTTGTTAGGACTTATGTGATAGTAGCATCAGGGATTCAAGTCCGGCACTACATATGTTCTTTTTGCTGTTATCTAGTCCTTAGAGCTGTGGTGAAAATGTCTCCTGTGCCTTTGTACATTTTCAAGCCCAGAATGCTTTTTAAGTTCTTCATGAGTGTGATAAGAGTGAGATTTTGCAGGTTTTAGAGATTAACTCTGCAGAAGCGAAAATACCAAAAATCCTGTTAAGGAGGGTCTTGACTTAGGAAGTGGGAGGCTCGGACTTGGTTATTTTCCCATAAGTATTTCAGCCACCTGGTGATTTATATGGACCAGACTTGTTCAGCCCTTTAGCTGTCTCTTCAAACTAATCAAGTAATCACCATTGTTAAGTATTTTTTTCCATTCCAGGAGACTGGGTGACTTTCGCAGTCGCTGGAACATAAAATAACATGTTCTGATCCTTTAGCTATAAGTAAGGACTGAGAAAGGAACAGATTGCAAAACCAAGCAGTTCTATCCTCATCCCAAAGAATATACATGTTTTTAATATATGTCCCTGAAATATCTTCATGGGGAATTTTGATTATTATGGAACCAGAGTCTTCTGATGGGGGACAAAAGAAATTATCTTTTGCAAAATAAAACTCCAAACAGACCTCTACTTCAATTTTTGAATTCTACTTGTTTCATTTCCTCCAGTCCTTCTTCTCTCACTTCTATCACTTTTTATGCTCTGGACCAGAAATTAATCATGTTACTTTTTACATTTCTTGAAAGTCCCACAGGGACTATTCACACAGGATTTATCTTGTCATTTCAGTTTACTCCCTCTTTACAGAAGGAAAGAATAAAATAAAAGCCCTGTTTATGCACATTTCTGCAGAATGTCTACATGAAAAGGGCACGTTGTATATTTAGACCACTTGTGGCTTTACAAGATGAAGGCTAAGTAGATTTTTTGAGTAGTTCTAATTGCACTGTATTGTACTAAACTGTGCTGCCTAACTGTGTAATCAAATACAGCAAAAACTGACACTAGCACCTTGCAAGTACCAAACAACAAAATCAGTAACTAATAAAATAGGCAAGTACAAATCAGGAGCAACAACTGTAAAGGAAAAAAATGTTAAACATCATTGCAGCTCAAATCTTATCAAGTACACAATAAAATTCAGGGCTGGAGAGAGGAAATAGCACAGTATCTTTTAAACAGCAGCCTATATCATAGTAAAGAAGAATAGAGAAGTTTTTGCAAAACCTGTCAATTTATGCAATGTATATACAACCAGATACATAAAGGGTAATTTTCTCACAATGGATCTGATACATAATATTTCAGAAAGCAGGCTGATGCACTTTATTCTGGTATGTCAAGTCTCTCACATAAAGAAGCTTCATTTTTAAATATAGGAGAACAAGTACTTTGGTATGCAAGGTTCAGCTCCAAAGCTTATACTCTCGTAGATTTTACATGCTGTAAGAACAATGCAATGAACCAGTCTGACCTTTGGACATTGTTCAGCCTCAAAAGCTATATTTCCTAATTCCTGCAGCATAACAAACAACCCGTGGCATTAGAACATATGCTTGAAAAAGACATCTGACCTCAATTTTAAAGTTCAGATAGTTTTGCTATCTATTTATCACTGTATTACTGTAATGCTCAAATAAGCTTCGGTCAACAGCTATTATTCTACACTCTCTAGCACTTGTCCCTATGTTTCTTTGCCCAAAAACAGCCATCCAGATCAACTTTCCATCCTTGGAAGAAGATAGACTTCTAAAGCAAAACCTCCCTTTTTCCGATAGAACTTTTCTATATATAAGAATGGTTTCTAGCTGAAGAAGTAATTTCTAAGCCACTTCTAAATTACTGTACATTTTGCTGTTGGCTTGATAGCCCAGGGGCATACTCTTGAAAAAGACTTTGAAAGTTTGCAAGAGGATATGGTATTTCTCTTGTATCACTGATTTAGCTCTACTTTGTTCAAGATCATTAGCAAGCTGATTTGGAAAATCACAGTGGTATTGTTAGGGAGAACTACTTTTAATGCTCGCCTGGTTAGATTGGATATCTTCTTCATAGATGTACATCTCAGAGAATTTACATAATACAATGTACTCTCATTTCAGATCTAAATAATTAGAGAAAGTGCTAAAAAAGCACTTGAGCTTGAAAATCTTTCCCATTCCTTTAAGACATTAATTAACTACGTGTATCCCTGCCAAAGATCAATGATGTTACTACTGCCATAACATCCCAAAAGGGTTGTAATTCAGCAGCAAAGGTTTAATCTCTTAAGTATAGGCTTAATATCATACGTATATACTTAAACACATTCCTATCAATCATAAGAATTAATTTAGGATTGAATTAAAAGTGGTTTTATGTCCTATTGACTTAATAGTTGATTACATTCCGTTTTGAATAGTAAAGCAAACACAAAAAAGGAACTCCACAATTCTAATGTCGTTTATTATTTCTGTTTCTCCAACCATCTTCGGCTTTTCACAGAAGGAGTAAAAACTATAGGTTATAGCATCTGCTGGAGAACTTAAACTTTCCATAGTATCAATTTATTTAATAATTAACTTTCACCATTTTGTAGCAATGGCCGCAGGGCCATCCCTGCCGGGCCTCTCCTCGGCCCCGGCCCTGCTCCCGCTGTCCCCTCGGGGCTCGCAGCGCTGTTTCTGGCACGCTTCCCCTGGCTCAGCCTTGGCTGCCGGGCAGCGTTTTGCCCTCCCTTGGCCAGGCTTTCTTTCCCCGGGGCTCTGGCCCGGCCGCCCGTGGCTGAGGGGCTCAGCCGTGCCCTGCGCTGGGGCCGCTGCAGCCGCTGGCACCGCCTGGGGCCGGCCCGGGCAGCCCCGGCATGTTCAGCATCCTGCCACATAAAAGAGCATTTTCCTGGATTTCAATGCTTTTCGTTATCGTTCCTCCAGGAGACATACTAAAGTGTTGTTCCAGCATTAAAATTAACTATGTGTAGCTTTGCTAACGTGTTCTTCTCTGGATACAAGGGTTTTATGTAGCCAGGATCTCAAAAAACGCAAACAGCATTTCCTTAAGTTTTGTAATTTATTGGACAAATAAGGTTAATGGGGAAGGAAAAAAAAAAAAAAAAAAAAAAAAAAAAAAAAAAAAA